>JPFL01000356.1:0-59895 GCA_000733385.1 Paramecium biaurelia
AACTTCTTTTTGACTTTATTTTCTCAAAAGTTCCCTTTTAAGAATGTTTTCTCCCTCCCTCTGATTTTTTGGTTTTAGGATTATTGTTTTATTCATCTATTTCATTTTCTTATTTGAAATTCTAATCCTTTTAATTTTTTTAATTATTATTGACATCCATATTATGTTCTTCAATTTCTTAATTAATTACAGATTTTTGACTTTTGAATTGAAACTATTATGAATAAGTTTCTTTTTCTGAAAAGTCTTCATTATTGATTAAACTTTCTTATTTTTATTCTTCAAAACATCTGTTATATTTGTTAATTTCTATGATAAATTTATATATACATTGTTCTTGAATTATTTCAACTGATTTTATTTCTTTAGAACTTGGTTATTTTTCACTCTTTTCTTCAATTATTAATTATTAAGCTTGCTCATGTTTTTCAACTGCAATTTCATACATTGTTTCAAGAGTAGATTCATCTTTGCGCTATTTTGCTTTTTCACCTCCATTAGTGAATTTAACTTTTTTATTATATTTTTCTTGTTCATTGGCACTCATATTATTCCATTCTACCATTAATGATTCAAATAATCGAGCTTTATTTTCATACAATTCTTAAGGACTATATTCATGAATTTTATAATCCATAAAATATAATAGCTGAGTTGACTTAACATTTGATATTCAATAATTACTAATCTTATTGATGCACTTTTTCCTGTATCATAACTCATGATAACAAAAAATAATAATAAAATGTTTAAAATTTAAATAATCAATATACAATCTAATATTCATATAGATAAATTTTAAATTTACAATTAAATAACATAATTAATTCTAATAAAGATGATATATATGAAATATAATTGTATATTGATAACCAAATAAAATGATATTTTTAATGAAAGTAATTAATAATTTAATGTTATAATAAAACTTAAAAAATAATAAAAAATTCAAAAAAATTTGACTTTATAAACTATAAATTTTAACATTTTATATCAATCCATAACTAATTAATTATGATAAATAACGTATACAGTATTTTCAAACATCACTAATTTATTAAGTGTTTTATTTGATAGATGATCATGATCTTTTTTTTAGTTACTTAGATTATATATTAAAATACAGATTAGATATTGGAATAAGATTAATATAGTAGAACATATGATTATTTAAGATTGAATGACATTTTGGAATGCTTATTTATAGAATATTGATGAAAATTAATGAGGAATTGAGTATGAATTAGTTTAAGAAATTCAAAAAAAATAAATTAGAAAATGGAAAAATAAAAAAGTCTAATTGATGTATAAAAATAATCATAACGTTAGCTTACTTTTGAACATGGATAGAGTTATGAAGAAAAAGTAAGAAGGAAGATGTGGTTATTTGAATATATGACTGAATGTTTAAAGGAGGTATTGAATTTGAATGATTGATTAGAAAATTCTTGAGTTATTAAACACTATGTTTTAAGACTATATTAATGATCTGTTTCTTATTGCTAGTTTCATTCTGATTTTAGTGGGATTAGCTTATGATGACAATTAGGAAGATGTCATATCATCGTAATTATTGAACAATTTACAAATAGACTCATATTGTTTATAGTATACTTATTACCCTTTCTGATTGAAGCAGGAATTAGAGCAATATAATTATTGATTGAATAAAAGTAAAGTTGGCAATCTATTTTACAATAAACACGCATTACCTATACTAGACTAAAAGGATTTAAACGTGAAGACTTAGTTTATAATGATACATAAAATGTTCTCAAACATGGTAGGTCATCTTCAAATAGAAGTATTTAATATCTTGACTCATAATCTAATGTACCTGATATTCTACCTGCTTCAAATGTTGAAGATGTATTTTACAGTAATTTAAAAAGAGGTGACTTTATTCTTCTTAGTCGTAATTAATAGTGTCCAGGTGATTTAGTCATATTAGATATGAGTGATAGACATGGATATTTTTATTCTAAAAGTTATTTTAAATAGGCTTTTCTTCAACGTAAAGAACCAATGAAAACAACTAAAGTAGAAATGAATGCACCTAACAAAGGAGATTTGAATTATTTAAGAAAGATATTAAAGGGTAAACTAACTTTTAATAATAATTACAATTTTGAATAATTTGAAGGTCATATAAAATTATCCAAAGATCCAAAAGGAGAACCTATTTTACCTGAAAATATTCTGTTTTTTGGATAAGCATTATAATTTAGTGATTGGGTATTTGGAATTCTAATCAATGTTGGTGGACAATCATTATATTGTAGAAAAGTTTAATCTGTAAAAAAATAATAGAAAAATAAAAATAGATATAAAAATCTTAGCATATTATAACTATTTCTATATATAATTATGCCTATAATTGCATCATTGATCTAATATTATGGATATTAATCTAATTAATCATTTGGATAAATATTATTACATTGTTATTAATAATTTCTAGCTATTCTACCATCTTATTTGAATTTATTTTTACATCTATTTGAAGTGATCTTAATCATTAATGAAAATCGATCATAATTACAATCAAAAGACTGTAAGGAATTAATATTAGAATCAAAATAAATTGGCAAACAATAGAACATCTATTATCCTGTTAATATGACAGAAATTATGGATACTACTCATGTATTTCTAAATATTCAAATATTGTCTGATGTAAAAATAGAAGCCTTATGTCATGGTGATACTATATATTAAATTGATCAAACTTTAATTCCAGATTTAGTGTTATCATAATCTTTTAAAAAAACTTAGTTTTATTATAATTTAACTAAATAAGTTAATGATTAAAATATTGAAATCTTATAAGAGAAAATTGAAACAATCAGTCCTAATGTACCACCTCAAAAATTAAGCATAACTTCTCATTAATCATTAAATTTCAATATTGTTAAAGATACTGGATTAAATAAGAGACCTTTTTAAAAATAAAATACTTAAACTCTTCACTCTCCAATACTCAATAATACAAATAGTGCTAGACCCTCATTAGAGATCTTTCACAGTATGGATGGAGGATTGATTTCATCTACTTTAGCTGGTAATCTTCTAAATCAACAATAACATAGTTAAATTAGTTAGGAACCTGAAGAAGAATAAGTTAAATAAATCTAAATTTATAGGGAAAATACACTTGTGGAATTAGGATTAAGTTAACCTTTTTAATATTTTGAATTATTTTCTGTTATATCTTTATGTCATTTAACTAGAAGTGAATTAATGACTGGAGCAGAAGAGAACAGAACTTCTTAGAAAAATTCTAAATTAGCATTTACAGAAAGAGATAGAATTAAAAAACCTAAATTTAATATTGATTAATATTTTTTAGCTGAAGATGAAGCCTTATTAAAATTAAGCAAATTATTTAAAATTTCATATAAGACTTATGGATATAATAAATAAGAATAGCTTTGTTATGTATTGAAAATTAATGATTTAGAAATTCCTTATGTAATTCATTATCGATTATATCATTAAGGGTTTATAGATTATGATGAGACTAAAAACAATAAAATGTTTAAAATCCCTTCCAGATTTATAGCCATGATGATATAGGATAATAATTTTTAAATTAAGGAATCAAATCAATTAGTTTTATTGTGTAGATTCTGTATTGTTACAATTTCTGATATTCCTGGATATGAAAAATTTGATTTAGTCAAAAAAACACAATTATAAAAATAAGTTCAATATTTAATCAATAGAGGTGATATTATTGTATGTTTTTTGAAAATGTCAATAAAATAACAAGATTTACAAGAATCAAAGAGTTTGATAATAAATGATTATGAGAAAACTATTTAATTGATTGAATTATTATCTGAAAATTAATATGATATTATTGGTCTTTTTGGAATAAGTTAGAATGATAATTAAGATTTAATAAAAGAATCATTTATTACTAATAGAGCAAGGGTAATTATTTAATCAGAAAAACCATATGAATTAGTTCTACCATTTTGTATTAAAAATAGTGTTTTACATAATGAAACTATGACTTATATTTTCTAATCTTCATCAAGAGATGATATTCTCTATCAAATTAGATAAATTATTAGTAGTCTTAGTTAAGAGGATCCAAAGAAAAGTTAGAATTAATTAAATCGTAGAAATACATCAATTTAAAATGATAAAATTAAGATAAATAATAATGCTTTGATTATAGATGGAAATGTGTTGGATTTAATATTAAATGACAAATACCTTAATAATCATTTTGGATTTATTATTCATTTTAATAAAATTATTATTGTTTATAATATGAACAACAATTTGAAGTAAAAATTATTAAATTTTGTAACTACATTTGATAGTGAATATTCTTCATCTTTATGTGTTAATTATAGTGCAGGATCACATGGTTTAGTAAAGATGAGTAATTTCTCTTATTAAAGACATGATGAAATTGAATCAGATGTAATGGGTTTTATTAATTAATATTCAATAAATATTGATGAATTAGAAGTATTTGATAATATAGTAATTAAAACTGGATTTCAATTATTTTAAATAAAGGATGCAACATAACGTATATGTATTTAATGGAACTTATGTTTTGCATTATTATAAATGACATTCTATTGTTTTCCAAATTATAATGGTTAATTATTATCGAAAGATAGATTATTAATATTATAGATATTAGTACCTGCAATATTATTAATATATGCAATTAAGACTATTTTTGTAGAATAAGAATATTTGAGTGTAAAAATAAATACAATCAAATAGAAATCACTTGATTTATAGAATAATCATATTGTACAATTATTATTAGAAACAATAATGGATGTATTTTTAATAACAGTAGTAAGATTTATATGTTATATCAATGATATTCTTATAGAAGTTTACAATACAAAAGAGGAGATTGCATTATTTTTTAGTTTTATTTTGATAATTCATCTATTTAAATTGGCTTTTATGTCAAAAGAGCTCTATTTAACATTATTCTTGTCTTTGAGTACTTTATTGTTGATATTAATACATATCACAATAGAGTTGATAAATTTAGATTATGATATTTTAAGATATTTTGTAAGTTAACCTACTACTATAATGTCATTTTTGATGTTATTGGCAATCAAATTAGTTTTGAATTTGTTTGGACAATTTAGCATTTATTTATATAATAATTTTTTAGAGAGATCTTCATTAGATATTGATTTTAATTTAATTTTGGAAATTATTACAAAAGAATTATAGAGTATAAAAAATATTTAATATTTAATAAAGAAAGTCTTTTAGGATTCAGAAATAGATTTATCAGTAAAATAGATATTAAATAAGGGAGAAAATAAGAATTAATTAATTTAATTAAATAATTATACATTAAATTTTGAAGAACATATTTATAATTAAGAATTCATACAAATGTATATATCGAAATGGAAATTTATAGGAATCATAACAAATCTAAGTTATTTCTTTGGTTTAGATATATTTTTATTGATACATTATGGATTAAGATTTGAAAAGATCAATACAGCATTATTTTCAATAATGTTATTCTTAACTTTTTGTTAAGTGTTTCTAATTCATTAATCTTGTTATCCTAAATATAAAAAGTTAATAATATATTTTGGATTCTTGTAAACTATATTTAGATTATTCGTAATAAGCATAGATGTATATGATCATGATAATTAATTTTATGCGTTCATCTTTTATTATTTGGTAATATTTTCATTGACATAATAAATCAATTACAAGTATATTTTTATAGTAATCTAATAAATAATGACATTAATAGCTGGAATAGTTATGTTATTTGCAAATAAAATGTAAAATACAGAAAATGTATATTTAGGTGAAATAATAGTATTATTTGTGGTATTCAGTATTATATCTTTATAATCTCGTTATTAAGATGATGTAACTTAACGTGAAGATTATATATGTGGAAAAGTATTAGAAATTGAAAGATCTAAGTATCAATCAGTAATGTCATTATTGTTACCTCCATTTGTCTTAGGTAGGTTAGATTAAGGTAATGTAAATTTCTCGGAAAATTAAGGATTAGTTGGTATAATATTTGTAGACATGTGTAGTTTTGATATGATAGTTAGTGAAGAGGATTAAAATATAGTTTAATTGATGGATAATATATATAGACAATTTGATTAAATTTGTTCATCAACAAATTGTTAGAAAATAGAGACTGTTGGAAAAACTTATATGGCTTGTTCAGGATTGTAATGTGTAGAGAAATTCTAACCTAAGGGTCATTTAAAGAATCCTATTGAAAGATTAATAGAATTAGCTTTTGGTATTTAATAAGAAATTACTAATTTTAAATGGGGACCTAATCAAAAGAGTTTTGGATTGAAAATTGGTGTACATTATGGTAGAGTTTTAATGGGTGTGATTGGATCAATAAAACCATAATTTTCATTGATTGGTGATACTGTTAATACTACTAGTAGATTATGTGCTCATTGTCCAGAAGGTTTAATATAAATATCTCTTTAAGCTTTTGATTAAATAAAAAATGTTAAATCAATTAAATTTACTACTAATAAAATTGAAGCAAAAGGGAAAGGAATTATAGATACTTATTTGATTGAAAAGAAAAGCAATTTTGAATAATCATTTTGTAATAAATAAAAAAAATCAGAAATGCCACATGTTGATTAAAAATTGAAATTTGTTTTGAATAATTAATAATAACAAAGCTCTTTTCGAAATTAAAATCAAACAAGTATTGCAGCTATTAGATAGAAGACTACTAGACATTTAATCAATAAATTAAATCCTATGAAATAAGAGGATAATTAATAATTAAATTAACCATAATATAATTAAGGATAACAATAACCAACTTAATAAATTGTATCTACTTAATAATAAGCAATAAATTAAAAGGCAGCTACTCTAAATTTTACAGCTAGTTAATTATAATTATTCAGAAAATAAACAAAAAGAAATCTAATTAGTAATTAAGCCAATTTGTAGTCATCAATTAATTAAATTTAATCTCCTCATATATTATAATAAAATATTAATCCATTTGGGCCTAATAATAAATTGACTCATTAAAAATCTTTATTTAGTTAATAATAACAATAAAATTAATAAATATCTTAATAATTAGAAAAGATAGATAAATATCAATTATAATCATCAATTCCAATTGGATAATAGGATCCTTCAAATTATAATATTTTAGCAGGTATTCCTGATATACCTTTAGATTAATCTTTAAATGTTATGGACTCTTCAATAAAAGAATAAAACCAATTTAATAATAGAAGAGATGATTAAAAGAAGTTTATTGATTCAGCAATTAGAGTGATCAAATTTAATGATATAGAATTATTCATAAAATCATAACCAGAAGTTTTTAATAAGACGATTCCTTTATTTAAGATATAAGAATTTTTTCTAGAAAGTAAAAGTACAACATTATAGGATAATAACAATAATTGGCATTTGATTTCCAAAGAGTTTTTGTTTGAAGCATTTAAGAATAATGAAAATGTCAATATATATTATGGAAAAGAATTAGAAAATGGTATAAGAAGTGTTATAGTATCATTATTGCTTCTCTTAATAATACATATTCTTTTTATCATACTTTCTCAATTACAATAAGTAAATACTTAATAAGCAGTAATAAGAGCATTAGGAGGATTTTGTATTTTAATTGAATTATATTTCTTGAAAGCACACTTTTTTGAATGGAAAAGAGAAAGATTATTAAAAGTGATAATAATTTAATTAATATCTTAATGTATCATATTAGGAGTATTCTATGATTAAAATAAAGATGAATCAGTAATTTTATCAATAGAATCAATTATTACTAGTTGTCTTTTATTTGCACATAAATGGTTATATGTTTAAGAGAAGATTTTAATATGTTCTTTTATGTTTACTGTTTGGTTAATTATTATCAGCTCTGTATTTATAATTAATATTTGGGAAGTATTCTTCTTATTAATATCAATTGTTTTATTATTATAAAGAGAATTATTAAGTTATTTATTTTCTTATAAACAAATGCTTAATTAAGAATAGATAGAAATAAAAAAAGAAGATAAAATGAATCTTTTAAGTTGTTTATTACCAATTCATGTTTTAAGTTAATTTTTAGATGATTCAACAAGTGCAAGATAATTCTCTGATGTCTATAATGATTGTACAATATTATTTGCAGATATTGCTGGATTTACTAAATATTCATCAAGTGTGTAACCAGAAGAAGTTGTTTCTATGCTTAAGAATTTATTTGATGAATTTGATACTCTAACTTAAGTAAATAATGTATTCAAATTATATACAATTGGTGATTGTTATGTTGTGATAGGAGTAACAGATAATTTCAAAAGAGATCCAGTACAAGAAGCATTAAATGTTGTAGAAATGAGTCTCAATATGTTAGAAGCCATAACTAGAGTTAGAAATTAAATAAAGTATTAAGATCTACATATGAGAATTGGAATACATACAGTAATATATTTAATATTAATATAGGGTAATGTAATAGGAGGAATTATTGGCACAGATATCATTAGATATGATGTATATGGAAAGGATATTCTTATTGCAAATAAAATGGAAAGCAGTTCTGAGGAGGGTAGAGTGTTGATATCAGAAACTACTAAAAAATTAATTGAAGAAAACTTTCCTTAAGATTATATTTTTAATGGAAGAAAATTAATTAATATACCTTCAATCAATACAACAATAACTGGATTCTTCTTAGATACTGCAATTTGATTAAATAATATTTTTATAAAATAATTTATATATGTATTTATATTAATAATTAATTAGAAAAAAGTTAATTCAAATTTAAAGAATCATTCCTATGAATTCATCTTAATTGATTTAACCATCTCCATTTTAATCTAATTATTTTGATAACTATTCATATTTGTTTATAGGTATAGACATATCTCTTAATAATCTTTTTAGTTCTTCTCTATTTAATTAACCACTATGATCACTATCTATTTATTAGAATATCATCATCAACTTTTCTTTGTTAAAATATTTCTTTTAATCAATAGTTGCTATAACAAATTCTGCTTTTTCATAATTAAGTTATACCTTGGTAATCTATTTTACCACTACCATTAACATCGATCTTCGTAAATATATTATTGACTTCTTTTAATGCTTTATCATGTGGTAATGTTCTAGAATAAACACTCAATAATTCTTCCTTTGTCAATAAACCATCATTATTCAAATCAAATTTCATAAATTCATCCATTAACTTTTTCTTATCTTAATCAGTCATTAAATTTTCTGCAATATAAACTAACATTGCCATTTACAATTAAGATGATATCTTCAAATTTATTATATAATACTTTAAATTCTCGCATATGTCTTTATAATGTCTTGTTTGGATTCTAGAGAATTCGAGCTCTCCCAACAAATACATTATGATTTAATACTTATTAAGCATTTGGTCTCTATGATGGATTCGGATGTAACATTTTACTAATTAAATATCTTAAATCAGTATTAATGTTATTCCATTCCTACCCTTCAAAGTTTGGCACTCCCCTTAAAATTGATTTTTTTAAAGATTAAATGCTATTTGCTTAAAAAGGCATGTGAAATGTAAGGAAGAAATAGAGAAGACAACCACATGACCATATATCAGATTTCATAGATATTTCACCTTTTAAAGATTCAGGTGATCTAAATGATATTCCATTTACAGTTTAAGTTGGTTTCCAGTTTGTACTTTAAAGCTTTAGAGAATTGGAAATACCAAAATCTACTAATTTAATCTTTTCCAAAGAATTATTTGTAAACATAATATGTTCTAACCGAATATCACTATTATTAATAAATAATATCTTCTTACCCATGAGTAATTTAATTCTCATGTAAATACTATAATCCAGCCATTATTTAACAAAATATTTCAATCATTGCAAATTACTACATCTAACTAAATAAATCTAATTTTTATAACATATTTTCTCCATCTATATACTCACCTATCAAACTTAACTTTTTCTTATTACAATAGTAAGATAATGTTCCTTAAATATTCAAATGTTTCTAAATTGTTAAATATATCCAATACCAACTACAATAAAGTATTTATATTCTCCTCAAATTCGGAAAGTTATTCCTTCTAAATATTATCACAATTGTATGTCCTTACAATTCTTGAAATACTATTTTATTTAGACACCCCTTTCATTATGTAACTTCTTTAAGCTAGAATTATTGATTCAATTAACAATACTAGTTAGTGAGTCTAGTTTATGAAGAATATAATCTGTCTCCAAAGATTCAGTCTCCTCAAAAACAGAAGGGGAAGTCATTGCTTATGAGGCTTGTTAACGAGAACTTGATGTTCTAGGAGTTTTAGTATCTGTTGACTTTTTTTAATCTTTGGGTTATACACAACCCATCAATTATTGTTATGTTATAAAAAATAATAAATCTAAACGATTTTCAGTATTTTAGACAACATTCCTCAAAATTAAATTAATATCACGATATTTGAAATCTTTTATCTCATCTATTATTTTTTAATTCTTATCTAATAGTTAAGACAATTTTAATATTTTTATCTTCTATAAATTATAGTATTCTTATATATATATGTAATAAAAGATAATTTTTATTACATATATAATAATGTTTGATAACAATCAATTTATAGATTTGAGTATTCTTATTAAGTTGTTATTGTTCTTTTGAAATGTCATATTTTAATTTTAAGAAATATGTCAATAAATATATGCGAGTATTATTATAAAACACTATTGATTTTCAATTTAAGGTTTTTAATTGTAAGATGGGGAAAAGTTGAGTTCAAATTGAATTTCTTAGATATTATAAATAGATTATTATAACATTAATATGAGTTCCGTTTAAAAAGAATTAGATAATTCAAATTGTAATGGAAGGGGATTGTATTTTGAATCAAGTTGCTAATGTGATTTAGGGTATTTTGGAGTGGATTGTTCATAAAAATTAGAGGAACTTCATGTTGCCTCTTATTTTACATTTATTGGATTGTTTCTAATTCTTTTTATGTTGTTACTTGTTATTACAGTGAAACAACTTCAACTATCTCTTAAAACAAATAAAATCCCAACATATTAAAGGTACATTAGAGATAATTATAGTTTGTAGAGGATTAAGTTATCTAAAGAATTTTTTAGGTTCTCCATTAAATTGTATTCTGTGTTTAACGATCTTATTCAATGTTTTAAAAATCATATGGCTCTCTTTGGATCCAGTTAAACTATTTGTAACATTCATCATAAAGGTAGGATAGTGATAAAAGAGTATTTGAAAGAATACTAGCAGAAGTATTGTACACTATACTTTTCTATATCTATGGTATATTATTAATGGTTTGGTATACTATGTATGATGAAATTTCATTCAATGTAAAAGAAAGAAACAACAATTCTAAATCTCAATTATTATTTAGAGATGAATTAAAATTTGAAACAAGAAAGTGGATATTTGTATATTATAAAGATATAATGAAAATAAGACTGATCTTTGTGTTGTTGATATAATTAACAATCAGTACATTAAATGGTAACTTAAATATCTAATTAGGATTAAGATTAAGTTAGAAATATAAAACTATTCTTTACATAGCATATGCAATTTTACTCTTGAATTTCATGTAATATTTAATTTAATATGTAAATAGTTCCTTTATATTTGAATTCTTTCTCTATGGAAAATTACTTAATTAATGTATTGAGTCATAATTAAGGAAATTGGATAAGGATAGTAAGGAAGTTGAGAAGGTTATTGAGGAAAAATCTGCTTAAGGAAATTAATAGCAATAAGTAAGAGATTTTAAAATTTGAAAGATAGTATTTTCAAAGAGTTCATTAGGAATCTAATAAGAAGAATAACTTTAATCACCAGAAACATAAGATTAATAAGTGTTAAGACTTAGTTCTTAGAGTGGAAGTGAGGATAATAATGAATAAGTATCAACTTTAAGAGCTATTGTATCTATGGAAAAATTAAATCTTTCCAATTTAAAAAAGTCTGTTTCTTTTAAGAAATAATAGAATTCAATTAATGATATATCAGATCAATAGATTAAAATTAAAGTTGTTTAAAGTTCAAATGATTTAGAACCAAATAAGGAATTATAAAAAAATCATTTGAAAACAATAGTAAGTGAAGAATCATAGAGTTCTAAAGATGAGGGAGTATTTCATTAGAAAGTTAATTCTTGTTTACTTAATGAAGATGATGATAATAATTAAGAAAATGGAAAATGGGATATTGATAAAAATAGATAGAATATTAGATAGATTAAGAATATGCAAATAAAGATTGTTGAGAAAACTAAATAATAAGTAAATGACACAAAAAAGTTTAAGAAAGCTAATCTTAAACATAATAATAAAGAAACTTTATTTGATATTTAATAAAATGATGATAGAAAAACTAAAGTTTTATCAGGAGAGGATTATTAATAAGAAATATAAGCATAATAGAAATAAGTAAGAACTGCTAATCTTAATGCAGACAAAAAAGTCATCATCAAAATATAAATTTTAATTTATGTAGGAGTATTTTTAGAAATCTGTTTTGGTTCATTATCTATTGTGATTTTATTAACAGATCTATTAAAAACACCTACAGGTAAACTATTATTATAATATATTTAGGAACTCTTTGTTATTTATATATATCAGCGATGCTATAGTATCTATCTCTGATTACAGTGTTAAAATTATTTAGAGATGTGAGAAGCCAAGAAGTTTTGAATCTAATTTGGATATAAAAAGTTGGTAATGGAAAAAATAAAATTAATCAAAAGTATTTCTTTACAATTCCATTATAATAAACTATAATAGATGATTCAAAAAAGAAATTTGAATAAAGAATCAATATGCATATTAGATGAATTAAAATTAGTTTGTAAATGTAAATAATATCAATGCTAATACAATTATTATAATTAAAAATATTTATATTAATTTAAATTATTTAATAATTAGATTCATAAATTAGGCTTCTTAAGTTCCATCTTTGTTTCAGTAAAATTAACTTTATTTTAATTATTCTTGGATTATTATTGTTCCTATTATTCCAAATAGATTTAATATCTTTCTAAAGATTCCTAAGTTAGTTTAGTAGCCTTCTTAAAGCAGAAATCAAAGGTTTCTATGAAAGTATCCATTTGACTTGAAGATATTATATATAATAATACTCTTTAGTGTGTTATGGTTAAAGATTTACTCTTAAACGAGATTATCCCATTTTGACAATAGGATATTCAATACCATTACAATGAATTCCTTCATCAAGCATTAATCTAGTTACAATTCTACATGTTAATTCATCACCTATTAATAATGGTAGAATAGGAGAAGGATATCCTAAGATTTTGTAATTTCTAGAATTTAATTCTTTTTTCATGTAATGATAATTTTCAAGTACTTGAGTTCTTAATCTAACACCAACTTCACTATTTAAAATTCTTAATTATGCCAAAGCAGTAGCGCATTAAACAGGATTAACCGAATTAGTGAACATGTAAGCAGAAGAAAAGAATTTAAGATAGTCAATAACTTCAAACGAATTGCAGGCTACCCATCCAACATTTGTGGATAAACATTTTGATCCTCCAGACATCAACAGAACATTAGAAAAGTCCTTTAATCCTTAAATTTCAAAGACTCCTTTTCCTAAAAAACATTATATTTAAAATTTAATACCTGTTTTACCCATACATCCAAAATCATGAGCACAATCTATCAACAAAAATGCTTCATATTTTAAGGTTATTTTTTATAAAGCTACAAGATCAGTGTAATCACTATCCATGCTGAACAAACCCTCTGTTACAACCAGTATGCATGCTTCTGGGTTTTCTTATCGAACTTCAGAAATCTTCTTCTCCATTGCTTCTAGACTCAAATGAGTTACTCTAAACACATTTTTTGTTGCTGCATGAGCTCCTTCAGTTAAACAGTTATGACATAATTCATCCATTATTACAAAATCATAAGGTCTAAGTATATTAATAAGCAACAGTTACCTTATTAATCCTTTTACTACTCCATATCCTGCCAACCAACCGGCACTATAAATTATCACTTCTTTCATATTCCAATAATCTTTAAGTTCTTCTTTCAATTACATATAATATTTTGATGCCCCAAAAGCTAAAGGAGCTCCACATGAATTAACAGAATATTCCTATGCTGCCTTTGCTGCTGCTTCCTATTTTATTCACCTTTATTTTTTACTTTTGCTAATTCATTCGTGCATAAACCTAAATAGTCTGCAGATGCAAAATTGATCCCATAAAATATATCACCATAATCATCCATTCCTATTTATAACTTCTTTAAATACCATAGCATTCCTGGGCTGGTGCTGACATATTTCTTCTTTCATATAAAATAATCTTTTGTTATCTGAATTGCCCAATCAAATCTTGATAACCTTTCACTCTTTCAAACAAGTTCTAAAATTGAATTTAAAAATGCTGTTACTTTTCCTTCAACATTTCTATATTCTAAATGATTTATTTTTAGGTTTGTTATTGTAACATCTCTATTAAACTCCTCTACAGGATTGGTTGTTGGGTACCTTTTCATTTTTCTTCAATTTTTTAAATATGTTTTTGAAAATTATATTCTTAAATTGTTCTCAAAATTTGAATCCCCTGTGGCGTTGATTTATGTAATAAATAATTGAATAATACGCATTATTAAATTTAAACTAAAATTCATCACTAAATAAGAGAATTGAAGGAAGAAAAAATTGATTGTGTTAAATAATATATAATATTAGAACTATAATTATATCTCATTACAATTATTATATATATAGAAAATCAATCTAAATGAAAAGGATCATAAAATTCATCAACAACATCTATTGTGTCAAATTACATTTCATCATCATCAACTTCCTATTCTTAAGCAATAAAATTAAAATTGCCATTATAAAAGTCCTCCCATTTCTTATTTTATAATTAAGGTTCTTTGAAATAAGAATCTGGAATCTCTCTTTTATCTTCTTTTTCATCAACTCCTTAATCAGATTCCTTATTTTATGAACCCGAAGACTTATCTTTTGTCTTGTTATTGGAATCTTCACTTTTAGATGATTTCTTATTCTAACTCTTATTCTTATTCTTTTATGATTAATTATTTTAATCATCTGATTCTTAAGCAGTTTCTTAATTTGTTTCATCTTTTTAAGTATTACTTTCATTATTATCTGTTCTTCCTTCTCCTTCTCCATCTCCATCTTCTTACTATTATTAATCTTATTCATTTGAATCTATAACATCCTCATTTTATTCATCTTCCTATTTTTTATTATCTAAATCTTCTTATAATTTCTTCCTTTTAGCTTCCTCCTCTGCTTTCTATTTCTTTTTCCTCTCGTCTTCCTCTTATTTTTTCTTCTTCTTTTATTCTTCTTATTTTTTTTTCTCCTCTTCTTTCTTCTTCTTCTCCTCTTCAGCTTTCTTCTTTTTTTCTTCCTCTTTCTTTTTTTTATTATCTTGATCATTTTATTTTTTTTCTTCTTTTTTCTGTTTCTTTTCTTCTTTCTTTTTTGATGTATCATCTTATGTTTATTGATCCTCCTCCTACTACTCTTATTATGGTTCATCTTCTTATTACTCCTATTAATCTCCTTCTCCTTCCTCTCCCTTATTAAACTTATCTAACCAATCTACTGTTTCTTAATATCTTTTCTATAAAGATTCAATTTCTTTTTCTATCTCTTTAACCAAAGCTTCTAATTATTTAATTTGATTAACCACCTGTTATTACTTTTTATTATATTCTGTATTAGATTCCATCTCTTCTACTCCTCCTCTCCCATTCAACGCATTATTTTTATCCTATTCATTACTTTCCTCTTCATCAACATAGGCAGAATCATCAAGTGGTTTAGACCAATAAGAATTTTCATCAAATTCTTCTTCATAAACCTTCCTTAATTATGAAGGACATGAATTCTATCTACTTTCTAAATGAAACCACCCATTTTTAGAACATCCTTAAAAATCATATGGTTATTATAAACATCCTGACATATATCTATTATCATCAATACACCAACCACATGATGGATCAGCTATACACGTCTTATATATAATATTAAATTTAATACTGCACATGTATTATATTTATGACATTATCTCCCATTACATTATTTATAACTATAAAAATTACAACTAACTTTTTAAGGTCCTTTATCATCTCCTTCAACACATTTATCTTCCATTGAACACCATCCACAACTCTCATCTTATAAACATTCATAACAAGTATAAAATTTGCTACATTTATCAGATAGTCTAGGAATCTTAGCTTTAAGTTATTTAATTTATTATTTAATTCCTGCCAATTCTTAAACTTTCTTATCTAATTAATCCATTATTATTATTAAGGATATTGCTTCAGTTTAATAAATGTGTTCTTAAACTCTATCGTTTATTCTGGTCATCTTTGTATCTGTGACATATGCCATTTTATCTAAAATAGTCTTTATATCAGAAGATAACTCTGAAATATTATCAGCTCTCTCCTCAGTGGCTCCTCTCAATTCTTTGGCTAATGCTTTATTTTATAATTTTAATGACACTTTAATTCTATCTACTTCTTTTTATAATTCATCTCCCAATCCCATCCTGAATTGTAAATTAAATTTTACGTTCCTGTCTACAAAAGTAGTTGCTCTTGACTATGATGGTGAACAGCCAATCCCAAAAAAATAATTACACTTTCGATTAAAATAATAAACATAATTAACTATTAGAAAAACGAACAATTTTCATTTTGGATAATACTTCTCAAAATCTCTAAAATGTTATTTCCTTTATTTATAATAATCTTTGTAATAATCTGTTTCTAAATCACCTTCTATATCTCTATCACCTTAATCCTTATATTTTTTATCCTCCATTTCTTCCTTATCAATCTACTTTTTTTTCTCTTTTTCTACATGAATTTCACGAATATCAACTTTGTACTCTTTAGATGTCTCAAAAACATATTCCACATCTTCTTCTCCCTATTCAACTACTTCCTCTTAAACTTCATCTTATAAACTTTCAGGCATTTATTCTTCTTCTGGTATAGCTGTTTCTTCAGCATAGATTTACACAATTTCTAATTTATAAATATAGTTTTACTCTTCTTTGATTTTTTCTCTTTCTTTACTTAAACCTTATTACTACCTCCTTCTCCTTAAGCATTGGATGAATCTTATTATTCTTAATTTTCTTGAGGTGATTCTTCTCCTGCATCCTATTCTTGATTTTCAACTGGCTCAGATGGTTCAATACCTTTTTACTTCATGTATTCATCCAACCATGCTTAAATATCATCTTTTCTCTCTATAAGTTCTTCTACTAAACTCTTTAATTAAACTACTTTTTGCTAAAGAGTGTTTTTATAATTCAATTACTATTGTACATAAGTACAAGTTTTACCACTTCATTATTTTTATTTTATTCTCCCTTATATTCTGATTTATCATTATATTATTGTCTTTCTTTTTAGATCTTAGCTTTCTTTGCAGAATCCACAGGTTTACACTCAGGAGGTTCTGCTTTAGGTCTTATCCAAAATTTATGATTAGGAACATCTTCTTCCATCTTTTACTTTTATTTTTTGAAAGGACAAGCAAAATGTTCTCCTGCTATATGATACCAATGACCCTCAGGACAACCATCAAAATTTCTGGGTTATTATAAACAAACCTTGATATCATCTTCTTCAACTTAACACCATCCACATTCAGAATCAGATAAACATGTCTAATTAAAATTTAATATTTCTTACATTACAAGTAGAATATTTTAAACATTATTTTCCTTAACAAAATTAATAATTATAATATTGGCATTGTTAAAATAATGGTCCATTTTCATCTCCAACAACACATTTATCATTTAAAGGACACCATCCACAACCCTAATTATTTAAACATTCTTTGCATGTATAAAATTAAGCACATTATTCTTCTTCATCAGGGATTTTATCTTATAATCTATACAATTAACCATAATATATTTTAAGTTGTTAATTAGCTTTTCTGATTTAACTATCAATTGCCTAAAATTATAAAATGAAATTAATACTATAATAGCAGTTTTTGCTGATGTGTATCTACTATCTTCTAAAGCAAGATTCATTTTCTAGAATTTACTATATACTCTATAAGTCCAATGATCAATATTGTCTGTCAAATCATATATTAATTCTTCCATTTCTTCATTTTATTCAATAGCATCTCCATACAATGCATCCATCAATCTTTAATTTTGTACAATCATAAATTCATCTAAATTTCTTATGATAGACCAGGCATCCAATCTTAAATTCTCTTCTGTTTCTGCATCTCTTGGATTTCCACCTGATAATCCACCCAAACTTGGTCCACCTCCTCCTCCTGCTTCAACTTCATCATCTCCCATATCATCTCCACCAGCATCTCCTCCATCATCATCTTCTGATAACTCTGGCATTGATCTTAATTTATTTATTACTCAATGTTACCTCAATTATGCAAATCGTTTTTATTTCACTAATACCTAATGTTGTTTCCCATTTACAAATATTATTTAACCATCACCTCTCTATAGTAGAGTAGCATCATCAATAAAATTCAAGAATAAAATAAATAAAACGATTTTTAACATTTATAAATTAATTTCACAATTACTAGTCAACTTCATACATTGTGCATTTATAATAGCCTGAAATCAGTTTCAAATTTTTGATCTAAATAAAACTACAATTATGGTATTAAAAATATCATATTCTTAACTATTATAGTTCTTCTGATAAGATATGGATAATAATAGCGTATTACAATTAATCCAAGAATCACACTGATTGATATATAGATACCAATCAGAACCTAATTAGTTCTTAAAATAGTTATACTTAATGAGCAGATAATAATTCTGAAGTCTTTAACTCTACAGTATGAAATACTTCGGATTATAAATATAAAATTGAATCTGATGTAATGAGTCCAATTTCAACCTCCTCAAAAGCACCAGATTTATTCCTATATTAAATTTAAAAGCCTTTAGTATTTTCATATTCTGTCTTAATCTATCTATATATTTCAGTGAGTGTATTTATCAATCCTAATTTCATAACTCCATCATAAATTAAATCACAATGCTCTTCAGCCAAACTTTAATTGTACTAAACATATTAAATATTAGAGTTTACATGAATTATAAAATTACATAGATTCTAAGATTAAACATTTTCAAATTTACCTACAAAATCATCATCTGTTAATGAAGAATCACTAATAAATATTGTTATATATTTTACAAATCAAGAAACAAATAAAAAACTAGAAATTCGTTTATTTTTTCAAGTTCATGTTCAACTTTTACATTTTATTCGATGCGTTTTTAATCATTAAAGAAATCAAAAAAAGGAGACTTACCTGAAATCATATAATTAATTTCTCTAAATTCATAAACTGCTGTTACTGCTGATCCTAATTATGATAATTTAACTAAAAGACTTGTGCTTTATTAGTATTTATCAAAAAATGTAGCATTCATTGATTACAATATTATTTATGGAAGTAAATAGATTATAAGAACTATAAAAAATAAAGTAATTAATCCTAATCTAGGTAACTTATATTCATGATTTATGATTCTATTCAAATTAATTTTCAAATTGTATGCAAATGATTGACCAGATATTTCTTTCTCCCATATATTTACTTCAAAATTATATATTTAATATGCATCATCATGATTTAACAAGTGAATCATTTTTTATAATTTTTAAATCTCCTTCTATAATGCAAATGTATTGATATTAGTAAATAAACTAAATAATTCTGATAGTTTATATTGATTTTATAAAATAAGAGAAATTCCCAATGTTACTATTAACAATTATAAAAATATCATTTTTAAAAAAAACTTAGTTTAATCACTCTAAAAATTCTCAATCCTAGATTCAACAAATAATGATACTTCATCACTTAAGTAATCAAAATAATCATCAATTCCAACAATATTAGCCATATAATATACAAAATCATTTGATGGAATTACTGAAAGTACTTTGTAATAATCTATTTTTGAAGTGAAATATTAAGCTTCTTAATAGTAAATCAAAGCAGACTTTAATGATATATTTCTTGGCACTAAGCTTTAATTTTCTAATTAATACATTTATATTTCTTAATCATAAAAAAACTCTAAGAGGTGTTAATTATCTAATTATGTAGTAAATGATATTTTCAAATGTTCATATGATTTATAAATAGAATCTAATCCAAATTACATCTTTGAAAATGCAACTTCTTAACTAATCTCTTTAACTAAAAATGCCAATACCATATAATTAACTACACTTACTTAAGCTGTTACACAATTATGAATGGGTGCCATGAAATTACCTTTAAGAGTTAACATATCAATATCAGAATTAACTTTTTAATATTAAGGTAAAAATTAAGTCAAATTTAATAACTAAAAAATAACATTTATTAATAATGCTAAGAGAAATAATAGTAAAGCCATTGTGATTTATCTATTTCTAGTGCTTTAAGCTAAAAATAAATTTAACTTGTTATATTTTTAATAAAATATTGAATTATCTAAAAAACCTCTTGAAAACTTTGATGAGGCTTAATCATTATTGATATCCTCTTTTTACTCATTTGCACTTAATTTTTAATTTTTTAACTTCTCTTAAATAGGTTCACTATTTACATTACTACCATCTTTATTTGTTTGATTTTGTTTTATTTCACTTTACAATAGTTCTTAATAGGGTTTATCTCTTCTTGCCAAAGACAAAGGACTATTCATATCATCTAGAAATAACTAATTAGGAATTAAGACTACAGATTCTTGATTAAGTACTAAACTACATTATTAACTTGCTTCTTGACTAAATATTTCTTAATTTAATAAATAATCCCAATTTTCTTCCATAATGATTAATTCTACAAGGTTTCTCCTTTCTATAAACTCTAAAGCTACTTCTGATGAATCTTATGTTAAACGTCCTTTTATATACCTTTATCCTAGTTGATGTTTATTGATAATGATTATTTTACTAAGTTCTAATAAATATAAAGATTTAGAAGTAAAATTAATGTTTTTTTTGTTTATATACTTTAAAAATGATGTAGTAAAACCAATAATTTAATGCTACTTATTGATGAATATAGAATTAGGTTGTTCTTCATTTATTTTTATGAAAACATAAAAAGATAATTCTGGTTCATTAGAGTTTTCAATATTCAACTAAAATATTGTGTAAAAGTAAACATTATCTTATCCTCTAATCAACATATCTGAAATCTTATTTAAATATTTGCAAGATCCACTTTCCAAAAAGTTCCTCATTAAATCTTAGTGAGTCTCATAAAAAGCATCAGGAAAGAGCATTTTGAATTAAAAAAATTATTCATCCTTAACCTTATATCCTAATCTCAAAAATAAACTCTAACTAAAATATGTGATTTAAGTATTTAGCAAATTATCTTCAAGTTTTATACTAAGAAAATCCATATTTTCTAGAGGATTCTATTTCAATTCTTCATTATTTAATTAAAAGTATTTTAGAAGTTCAGCCTATATAATATTATTAAAAAATTCAACATAAAGCATAGTCAATAATTAATGAATGCGATATGTTTTCTAATTAGTTAATTCTTATCTTAAATCCTATTATATTTACAAAGCCAGTTAAAGCATTTTGTAAGTTTTATTAAATACATGATTAATTTTTGTAGGTTTTCCCTCTAAGAGTAGAGAATAAAGAGCTTCTTTTTCTTTGAAGATATTTAAAATTTGAATTTAGCTTTTTTGAATTTGAACTTTGTAATGAATAAAAGAATTTAAATTGAGTTTATCTAAATCAAAATTCTTAGTTATATTGTAATTTAATAATTAATAAACTTCACTTTTTAAATTTATGAGTTTTAATTGTTAAATAAATGAAATGGTTATTTAAACCCTAACAAATTACTTATTTACTTCTGAATAAAATTAGGACTATTTGAAATTATGTATCAATATCAGAGCCTCTGTGTATTATAGTTATGAGAATTTTATAAGAATATATTTAAAATACCAAAATGCCTTTTAGTTCTTTTTAGATTTGATGATTTTATTATTGAACAAGATTAATTCTGAATTGAATGGATCCTTTGCTTATGTTGTTATTTATTTTAGAATTAAAGTTTAGAAATTTTATTATTTCAAGGTTTTGGATTTGTTTTCATTTAATATAAGTAGGTTATTAAAAATTTAAGAAATATTTCGATTTTTTTCATAGACAATTTTAGTTGATTATCTTGAGTAATGAATAACTAAATTTAAAAATAATGGACATAAGACAAATAATAATGCAATCTAATATTCTTTTTTTGTTGTTTAAATAACGAAAAAGTATGATAAAGTATTAAAAAAACCATATGTTAGTAATAATAATACTAAAGTATTAAGGCAATTGATTTCCTTCTGACACTCTTGATAAATGTAAAATCCAATAATAAATAAATTAATAATATGGAAAAGTGAAGTTTACAATTCTCCGTTTTCATAATTCAGATATAAACTGATTACAATAAGAATTATGTTAAAATATTATCCTATTGATAATATATTAAAATGAATTGGAGAACTTGGAAAGTGGATTGATTCTGAACACATCAAAGTTAAAAGTATGAACAGTAATTTACAAAAAAGGAATAAAAAAGAAAAAGCTAACATTGGAATTGAATCTGGCAAATCTAATATTCCATCTCTAATAGATAACATAAAAAGGTCTAATTCATAAAGTGATATAGTATACAAGTGTACCTAAAAGACAATAGAGAGTATTTTTTCATTGTTGTTATGAATACCTTTAAAATTTAACTTTTTTTTTTATGCATTCTTACTTCTAACTTCATCCATCCATTATAAGAAAAAATCAACCATAATCAATATTATCAAAAGTGATGGTATAAGAAAAGCATATTATCTGAATCCCTTATATTTTATTAAATAATTATAGGGTCTCCATATTTGCCCATAATACTAAAATAAATTTAGCAAGTTTATTTATATCTGCAAATCAAAAGCGTTTTCCTAAGTTTATTAAAGTAAGCAAATTAGTTGAGAGTAATAAACGATAAATAAAAGGGAAACAATAATTTCTGATTCAATTTTTACTTTGTGATGCTTATTTAAGAAATGGCTTAAAACATAATGATAAAATTATATCATTAAATTAAATAATCCCCTTAGTTATCATAGAAAAGAGTAAAAGAAAACAATTAGAGAAAAAATTATAAGAATTCTTGTAATTGATTTTAATATTTTTTGAATAATATTCAGACTGTTTAGATATTGGTTACAGTGTTCTTGGAAAATGTAAAAATAAACTGTTTAAAAAACAATTAAAATTTTTCATTTTATAAGTTTACGAAAGACTTCCTTGAAAATTTATTATTATTATAAAAAATATATATAATAGTCATTAATTTGATGACTGCAAAATAGCTGATTTTTTTAGGGTTAATTGTTATTGTTACTTGGTAATTAGTGGCTAGATGCACGTGCGAGTAGTTATTTTGGGAAGAAGAATGTTTACTAGGAGGATGCTTTTGGAAAAATGATATTTGTATTTAAGTAGGTTGTGAGAACAGGATTAGTGAATCAGAATGCAATTAAACTACAACAACTGATGATTGGAATCCATATTGTTAATGGGTTGATGGAAAATGTATAGACATTGATACTTATCATTGCAATGATACATGTGAAAATTCCAAAATTTGTGAACTTGATGACACTGGGACTTGTTAAATTATATATAAATTAGATAGAAAACATTGTACAGATTTTTCAACAAATAATTGCAATCAATAATTGAGTACTTATGAATTTTGTGAAAAACATGATCATGCATGCTCTTCTGTAACATTTGAAACAAAATGTAATGAAATTCTTACAGAAAAAGCATGTAATGGTTTGGGATGTTATTGGGATAATAAAAATACTAAATCTAAATGTAATTCCAAGGAATGTCTCTATTTTGATCAACCAACTTGTTTTTGGACTATTAATGGAGAGAGAAAATTCACCTTTTGTAGTTGGAATGAAACAAGAGCATTTTGTTAGGAATCTAATGATACAGCACCATTCACTAATATCTCTAGATGTAGCATAGATTCTAATTTTATCTATCATTTTGATAACACCACAGGAAATTAGGAATGTCAAGCATGTGTTGATCCAGCCGAATTATATTCTCAATTATTTTAGATAATTTCATTCACGATAATAACTCTATATTGATTAAATTACAATAAATTATTTTTAAGGTCTATAAGTTCGATTTATTAAATTAATTTAATTTGACATAATATTATTTTTTATTAAGACCCATTTCAATCTTATAGTATTATTAAAATCCCTTAGTTTCTCTTATATTAATTGGTTTCATATAACTTAGTGATTATAACAATATATAATAAATTTATTAGGTATTGTATATGTTCCTCAACAAAAGTATTATAAAATATAATAAATCTGTTGCTGCAAAATGAAAAATCTTTTAAAAAAATAGAAGTTTTACATCTTGAACAAAATGAACTTAAAAGTTATCTAAACATTAATTTATAATATGAAACAGAATAAAACAAGTTAAAAAAAATAATTTTTGTTTTATCTAGTATTATATTTGATATAAGTATTAATATATAGAAATCACTTAGAATGAGGAATCCAAAATTACTTAATTTAAATTCATCATATGAGATTTTTCTTAAGTTTGATATTGATATTAATTAATAATATGGTATCCCTTTTTAAGAAATTAGGAATTTATTTGGAATTCTAATAATTTTTTAAAATGAAGACTGTCAACGATGAAAAAATCACAATATACAATGGAGAGGATATTAAATACTTTGTCTTTCCTGAAAAATTTGATCATACCTAAAGTGGAGTTCCAGGAAACCCTTGTTATAATTTTCGATTTAGGATTTTTGTGTTCTTTACTTATATTGTTCTAACATAACTTTTTCAACTTTTTTGCACACCAACAGAAAAAATAATGGGAGTTTGGGATATTGGACACTAAATTACAACTCCAATCAACAATTTATATAAAGAACATCGATGGTATATTAATGATACTATTTAGGTTTTCTATTGTAATTTAATTACTCTCAGCCATAATCTTAGATGTAGCTTATATATATATATCACTTTATTGGGTTCTCTACCAAAGAAATTTTCGATTATTTGCTGCTTTAATAATCTTTTATGTTGTTAGAGCTATTCATTTGAATCTTGTAAAATTGGAATTCCCATAAAATTACTATTGGGAGGACCCAAATATTCCAAGTTTGGTTGTAAAATATGGATTTTTTTCTGACTTTTTTTATTCTGTAATATTTAAATCCATATTATTTTAGGGACATGTAGGATATTTAGTGATTTGTGGACTTGAAATGAGAAGGATAGGTAAAAAGTATATGTCAGCATTTTTCTTTTTGTGTTCTTCATATTAAGCTTTTGTTGTAATTACATTTGCAATTCATTACACAATTGATGTAATTTAAATAATTTGAAAATTAGGTAACAACGGGATGTATATTTGCTCATTATTTTTACAATTAAGTGTGTTATTGGGAAGTAAAGATAGATTTCTTTTTAAAAATACTTGCTAATCTTTTTACAAGACCTTCAAAATTAATTACTGCTAAATACGAAGTTTAAGGTGATAAATAAATAGGTGTGACAACTGTATGAAAATGAGACTTAGTTTTTTTATATTTTTTTGTATATTTGATTAATATAGTTTAAATTAATCTAAAAATGCAACAATCCTCACCTAAAAGGATTTTGGAAAAAGTAATTTGATTTACAATAAATCTTTAGAGAGGTTCTATAATTAAGCAACCAAATGATTCCCCTACGATCAGTCCTTCCTAATTGATTAAAATGAATTCAATTGATTTACAAAATCAAATTCCTTTAGAAATTAAGATGGTACTACTTGTCTATAAGTGAAGTTCAAAGTTGAAAGATAGAATCCAAGTACAGGTAATTTGGTGGCAGAAGATCATGAGGGTGATATAACATATTAAGGTGATATCCCAAAAAAATTAGAATAAAAATAAAAAGGAGATTTATAAACTTAATATTAAATGGCTAAAGTAGATTAATAAAGAGATTCATATAGTCCAGATAAATCAACGACTAATTCTTTAATTATAAGTGCTTATCCAAGTATCATAACAAACTTTTAGTTTTAATAACAATCAGACTTCCTTACTACACCAATATAATAATAAGGGATAGTTTAATGTGTTTTTTAAATTAATAAATCAGGATTTAATACTTTTAGACCAAAATTCTACTTTCTAAAAGATAATTAATGCTATTTGGCAGCAAAAAAGGTTGGAAATAAATATTTGATTAGTTCAGATAAAGAAAATATAGAAAGAAAATCTCCACAATTTGTTGGATAGGTTAGTTGTAAGAAAAATAACTAATATTACTTTTATGATACAGGATTAAATCCTAAAAGAAAGAAAGAACCTTATAGAAAATGTATAGGTGAATTGTGTATATATGCTAATCCAAAAGCTAATGAACCTAGATAATAATGTGTATTATATTTATTCTAATAATAGTTTAAATTTTAAAATGATTTGAATAATGAATATATTAATAGAAAACCAAAATGGGATTCAAAACTTCAAACTTTCATCCTTAATTTCTATGAAAGAGTTAAAATATCTTCAATAAAGAATTTTTAAATTGTTTTGAAGGATGAAATACCTGATAAAATATATCTATAATTTGGAAAATGGGATAAACATTATTTTAATTTAGATATATCAGCACCATTTAGTCCTTTGATTGCATTTATGATTGCATTAAGTAATTATGATCTAAAATTACAAGTTTGAGTACATCATTTATAATTCTAATTAAAATTATTATATTATTATTTTGTCTTATGAATGGAATTGTGAAGTATTAAATTATTAAAGTAGTTCTTTTGAAATGTAGTAAATTAGATCAAAGTCCCAAAATAATTTGAAATCAGTAATTTGAATTCAAAAATTTAGATAATAGTTATGATAACAAAACTTAGTGGATTTTGCTTATTATACAATGCACATTTAATATTTTAATGGGACTATAAAATAATAATAATCTATTGCTGCGTATCCTCCTTCATAATAATGGTACATAAATTACTTCAAAGTCGAAAGTTAAATAATTTATTATTATTAGCCTTACCAAATACTGTTGTTTTAATATTTTTGAAAGTTTACTTTTAATATCCTATTTGCTTTCTATTGTCTATTATTTTGAGATAGAGAAAGTGAATATAAATTTCATTTCTTATGCCTAACTTGTATTTCAATTCTTGATTTTATCAATCACAGTTCTTCTTAATAGAAATACATCAGAGAGTGGAGATACTGTAGATTAATCGTTTTAGATTTAAGAGATTGTAAATATGATTTTAAATTAATAGTTAATATCTGCATTTAAAAGTATAAGTGCTCTCTAACTTGTCTTTGTAAGTCTTCGGATAACAGGACAAATTACTTGGAGATGGATTTAAACATTAATTATAATATGGTTTCTTCTTGGATTGTCATTTGTGATTGCAATAGGTTTATTAATAGATATAATTTAAAAATGTAGAAATAAATAAGATGGGATTGAAGAAGACAAAAAATCAATTATTAGTTAAAATATAATATATATATTTAAGTTTAAGGAGGAATTTGGGTAAATATGATAGCATTTGGAGTCACCATCTTACCATTTGCAACTTTATTTGGATCTGCATTAAAATATGACTTTTAATTTATTTAATTAAATTAATTTGCATTTGGATTAACTATTCTGTATTACCTATTACAATTAGCTTATTTTTATAAGTTTAAATAAAAATTAATGTAAGAAATCTATAAAAATAGAGCGATTACTTTTTATATTATGATATAGCTTAGAGCAATTTGTACATTGAGTAATAAATATAACAAATTAATTAAAATTAGCAATAAATTGATAATAGAATATAACTTAAAATTAAAAGATTGCACAAGATAAGTATATCAAAAGTGCCTTAATTCATGGTTAAATTATCATAAACTTACTATAAAAGTGCATAAAATATTGATTAATAAAACAAATCATCTAATATGCAATAAAATAAATAAAATTAAATAAAGAATAAATTTTAATTGAATGAAAATGAAAATGATTAATCAAAAAGATTTGATGTATTATTATCTAGTCCAAGATAAAGATTAGAAGTTAGTTCAAGTTTAGGATAAGATTTGACAAATAGAAATTCTGATAAAAAGTAATTAGAAGATTAATCTTAACTTAAATAAGAATAGTAGAATTAGAATTCTTAAAAATTATGTTTAGTATGTTATGAAAAAGTGAGTAATATGATTAATATGCCATGTGGTCATGGTGGATTCTGTAAAGAGTGTTGTGAATAATTATTAAACAAAAGTGAACTTTGTTACTTATGTAGAAAACCTGTTACTCATAGTCTACACATATAAGATGTTCAAAATAGAGAGAGTTTAGTGGAAGTAATTGAAGTTTTAGAACAATAAAATTATTGAATAAATTGATGTTAATTGCATAATCTTATTTTTAGTTTTATTATCATCAATTTTAATATATTATTATTAATTGTATCTGTTTTTCATGGCACAGTAATAGATATTAAGTATCATAAATTAGAAGATAAATTCTTTTGATTAGATATTTTTATAAACCTGAATTGTTTTAATTGAATATACGACCAAATTTAATGATGTTCATATAAATATAAAAATTTTTCTGATATGGGCAATGCATGTTGCAATCACTCAGAGTTTCATTAAAATCACTTCTAGAGTCATACATAAATCCTGATTCCTATATTACAAAAAATTGATTCTTGGAATTCATTTTAAGATGATGATGATGAATATATTTCCCCTCTTAAATCATATATTACACCTAGTGCTGCATCAAAAGTTGATCTTGACTTAGACATTAATCAATCTAAAATGAAATCAACCATTTAATTTAAAGGCAATAGAAAGTCTGTGAAGATAAGCTATGATAATTTTGTTACAATGAAATAAGGGGAATGGAAAGAACAATATAGTCTAATAAAAAAATTAGGATAAGGAAGTTATGGATGTGTTTGGCTTGGTAAGCACAAACAGACTGGTATTTTAAGAGCATTAAAATAAATTAAAAAAGACTCACTTTTATTTGAAGATTAATAAAGAATGTTATCGGAACTGAATATCTTAAAATCTTTAGATCATCCTAATATTGTTCGTGTTTTTGAATGCTTCTAAGAAGATGATTAATATATTATTGTTACAGAGTAATTAGTTATCATATTAAGATACCTTCCAGGGGGAGAATTATTCTTACGAATTAAGAAATTACAATGCTTTAGTGAAAAAATGGCAGCTGATTATATTATGTAAATCCTAAAAGCTGTTAGCTACTGCCATGAAAAATAAATTGTACATAGGTAACTTTATCATATAATTAAAGAGATTTAAAACCAGAGAATATTCTATTAAGTGGATAAGGTGAAGAAATTAAAGTTATCGATTTTGGAACATCTAGATATTTTTCATCAAATTATAATATGAAAAAAAGATTAGGAACACCATATTATATTGCTCCAGAAATATTGTATGGTAAATATAACGAGAAAGTGGATATTTGGTCCTGTGGCGTTATATTATATATTTTCTTGTGTGGGTATCCTCCTTTTACTGGAAAAACTGATAATGAAATATTTGATAAAGTTAAAAATGGCAAAATGATATTTGACAAAGATGATTGGTCAACTGTTTCAAGGGATGCTATCGATTTGATTCGCAATATGTTAAATGTAGATGTTAAAAAAAGGTTCTCTGCCAAATAAGCTCTCTCACATTCTTGGGTTTAGAGAAATGCAAAAAAAGAAATTATATCCTTATAATTATTAAATAATATTGAAAAATTCTATGTATTTTATTGCTAAATTTAGGTTAAAAGTAATTTTTAAAAAACTATCATGACTTTTATGGTTAATTAGACTTTACAAAGCTAAGAAATTAATGAATTGAAGGCCACCTTTAATGCTCTTGATAAAAATCATGATGGAAACTTGAGTAGGCTAGAATTAATTGTTGGCTATCAAGAAATTAAAAAAAATAATGAATACGCAGAAGAAAAAGTGAATCAAATTTTAGATTCTTTGGATTTGAATCATTCAAATTTAATTGACTATTCAGAATTTATTATGGGTGCCATGAAATTTGAAAAATTAGTTTCAATAAAAAGAATTAAATAAGCATTTAGTATGTTAGATAAAAATGGAGATGGTTACATATCAAAAGAGGAATTGGAAGATAGTATGGGATTCTTGGAACCTGAGATATGGTAATCGTTTTTATAAGATTGTGATATAAATAAAGATGGAAAAATATCAGAAGAAGAATTTACTAATATTTTAATTACTATATGATATTTTTATTATTAAAGATAATAATTTACTTCATTCTAATACTTATTATCAATTATAAACTAACTTAGTCCCTCAAAATTCTAGGTTATATTCAGCATTTTTTCTATTCGACATATTAATTAAAAACTTCTTGTATCTTTTCGATTATCTAGGGTGTTTCTAAGATTAAAACTTTAATCAATTCTTATTGATAATTATTTGAAATATTTATCTTCTGGTATTCTGTTTTGGATATCTAATTTTCATAATACTATGTATAATTATTAAACTTTGCCTGATATAAAGTCTTCTCTTCAAAAATTTCTATTTATAACTAATTTTTAAATTTATTTCTTCTTTAAGGAAACTTTAGAGTCTTAGGTAAGTTTATATTTTTATTTATAATAACAAATGAATTTAATTAAAATATATATTTACCATAAAACTTATATATAAATAATAAATTATTTGTTTTTATATATAATCAATTGATCTTCTTTACTTTTAAGATGTTAGATTCATCTGGATTTTCCTCACTTCCTCCTAATAAGACAATACCCTTGTCTCCAACTTTAATAATTCCTCTAGATTTTGCGGATTTAATAGCATAATCAACTAAAGTATCAACTCCTTGAAAACTAGGAACTCTAAGACATGTTACTCCACTTGTCATACTTAATCCTTTTATTGTTTTGTCTTCAGTACTAATAAAATGATTAGATCTTTAACCTAATTGCAATAATAGGAGCTCTTGGCCTATATTTAGCAACAAGTCTAGCAATTTCTCCAGAAAGAGTAAAGCAAATTATAACTTGAGCTTTGGTTTCAAAACTCATTTGAACAGCTGAGGCAGCTAATGCTTCTGTATCCCCCAATGATCCTCTATCATGAATTCTATTCCAATAGGTTTTTTCATGATCTACACATTTTTCTGCTTCACAACATATCTATTGAATAAATAGATAGATTACTCTTCCCATAGTTTCAACTGCAATAATAGGAAATGCTCCATTAGCAGTCTCTCCAGAAAGCATAACACAATCTGTACCATCTAAAACAGCATTAGCTACATCAGAAGCTTCAGCCCTTGTTGGTCTAGGATTAGTGATGATAGATTCCATCATTTATGTAGCAGTAATAACAGGTTTTCCTACATCAAGTGCTCTTTTAATCATCCATTTTTAAGCTTAGAATACTTTTTAAGGAGGAATCTCCATTCCTAAATCTCCTCTTGCCACCATAATTCCATCTGCTGATTTTAATATTTCATCATAATTTTGCATTCCTTCTTAATTCTCTATTTTAGCAATAATCTTGATTCCACTACCTCTTGGACCTAAAATATCTCTTACATCTTCAATATCTTATGCCTTTCTAGTAAATGACAAAAAGATGATATCAACATTATGTTTTAAACCAAATTTCACTAAATCCTCTTCTTCTTTTTCAGTTACTGTTGGCAAATCAATTATGGCTCCAGGTAAAGACATATTTTTCTTTTCTCCAAATGATGCGTCATTTTAGACTGTTACTAGTACACTGGACTATTAATGAAGATGACGATTTTCAATACTTCCTTTATTTCTTCCACTATAGTAACTACAGATCCATCTGCTATCAAGATTTATGATCCAACATGCACAGTTTTACATAAACTTTAGTAACTACATGCAATACATTCTGATGTCCCTTCAAATGTATAATCGGTTGCTGAATATAAGATTATTCTTACTTATTTCTAATTACTATCCTTTTTTCAATACTATCTATTTATGTTCCTTATTCAAACCAGTTCTAATTTCAGGTCCCTTTGTGTCCAATGCTATTGCCACTGGCTTTTCTTTCCTTTATTTAAAAGCTTCTTTCAATTTAGCTACAGTTTCTCCATGAACCTTGTGATCACCATGAGAAAAATTGAGTCTAGCTACGCTCATTCCTGCATCTATTAATTACACTAATGTAGGCACATCCCAACAAGCAGGACTAATAATAATTATAATTATTAATACCCAATTGTACAAATGATCTTTGTTGCTCTCTTTGTATAATCTGTTTCTGATAGGATTGTTTATAATTCATAATGTGCAAAAGAATCACATTGCATTTTTTTTATAATATTAAAATTCTTTATTCCATAGAAAATCTCATTTTCAATTAAGAATGAGTCAATTTATTTATAATATTTAATAAAAAATTAAGATTCATTTGAGATAAGGTCTCAACTTTTATTGCAAGCTGATTATTTTATTTTTACTCGAACTTATATCACTTGACAATGTTTTAATTCTTATATTTTAATTGAATTATAAGTCTGATTTTTACTAAATCAGAATATTTTTTTATTTATCGATAAATTAATTTTGTTTTTAATTTAACTAAATCTATTTATTACCATTTTCTTATGATCTAGTTTATATTAATTATGAAGAGATTCTTCCAAAATCTACATTTCTTTTTTATGCTAAAAAATATTTGTTGAATTCATTAAGACTTGGCTATTTAATCAAAGGTAATTTTTATTCTCCAAAAACACAACTCTTTAATTTTTTATTTTTATCTAAAAAATTTTGAATATATTGAGCAATAACACTGTTAGAGGCTTTTCTAAAGAAGATATTTAGACCACAATCACAATTTATTCTTGGAGTTAGATATTAATTTATTGTATTCTCTCCAACTGATATTTTACTAAATTATGTCTTCTTAAATTAAATCTTTGTTATTATCTAAGGTGAAGATTCGCAAGATGAATCTGCTTAATCCTAAATAGATTTATTAATAAGATTACAAATTTATTAGCCATCACTTCTTGATATCTCAACAATTTATCTTTTGAGACATAAATATTGTTTTGAGGTTCTTGAATACATGTTTTTCTTTTCAGTATTAAACGAGAACATTTTTATGAATAGATTAACATTCTAATTTTTTTTTCTAATTCACTATCCAGTCTTAATATTGGACCTTGGTATAATTAATCTATAATTGTTTTAGCTCTCTTATGTGTAATTTTTATTTACTATGGTAATAGTGTACTTTTGCTTTTCTAAACTCTTTTTTGATTCTTTAAGGTTGATCTTTTCATAAATTCTAATTGCATTATTCATATACTATACTATATTGCATTTTTATTCGATTTAATTTTTTCTTCTTATTCGCTGCCACATCTTTAGAATGCTATTATACAAAAACAAGAGGAGCATAACTATCTAATCTTCTTTACTTTAGACTAATATAATCATATTAACTGGCTCTTCTAATATTTGCTTTTTATAAAGGACTTTCAGATATTAATTGGCTTGCCAACGATATTGCATCTATTACATCAGGTTTCTCAGATCTTAATGATTTTCTTGCAGAATTTACTTAATTTGAAGAGTTTGCTATCAACACCATATTTTTAAATTTAGGTTACATTTTCAAAAATTGACCTGATGATAAGATGGTTATTGATGGTAAATCAAAAGAATGAGATCTCTTCATTTTCTAATTTAGTAAATCTAAACATTATAACTTCAATTATCTATCTTTTGCATTTGCAATTAGGCTATTTTTCATTTATTTATTAAGAATTAACATATAATTTAATATTATTACAAAATCATTAGCGAAAGATTATTTGAAGTTGAATCTATTGTAGGAATGCGAAAAAAATCGATCAAAAATTGAGTATTTAGTTAAATGGCTTGATTATTCCAAAGAAGAAAATACATGAAAATATTTAAACTATCTGGAAAGGAATTGTAAGAAAATTCAAAGTTTTAAGGGTTTTATCTTAAATAAATTACAGGATATTTAAGGACTGATAAGCATTATCAGATAATTAGAGAATTTGAAACTCATTTCTTAGTTAAATTTATTAATTATTTTAGATATCAGTCTTTTCTAATTAATAAATTACAAGCATCAATAAATCTATTATAAAAATGTTATTGTAAATAAGAAGACTAAGCAGGATAAAATGAATATATCAAGTAGCTCTGATTCTATATTTATAAAATTAGAGTTTAATAATTTAATTTTATAATTATCTTTATGATAATCACTTCAAATAATTCATGCCAAAACTTATTCCATATAATTATTTATCTATATACTAATATTTTAAATTATAGGCTTTTATAAATTGGATTGAATTTAAACCCTAATAATTTACAAAAGTAAAAGGTTGTTGAATTATTTAGAAATATTTTTGAGAAAAAAATTGATTAGAATTGATTTTATTTAAAATCGATTCCTTTAAAAACCACATTTTACTTTATTTTAATTATTAAATGAACCTTTTCTATAAAAATTTAAATACAATAAAAGTATAAAAGATATATAAATCCAGACTATTGTTGAATGATTATTTTTAAATAATAATTTTATATATACATATTAAACCTTATATTTCTAATATTAAATCCAGTTTTAGTTTTCTATTCTCCCTATTCTTTTCAATTGTAGAAAAAAGTTGTTTCTAATGAATTATAAGGTGTTCTCCTTTTCATATTATTTCGAAATTAAATATTCAATAGTTTATCGAATATTTCAAATCAATATTTACCCTTCTTTTAAAAGAAACTATATCAATATAAAAAAAACATAAATTAAATAATGTAGTCAAGCCTATTTTTATAGTGTCAACTTTATAAACCTGAATTAAGTGAACCTATAAGTTTGATCGAGTTTACAAGCTAAGATGTGTAAAATAAATTATCTTTGGAATAATTATCAAATTCTCTTAGTCAGATTTCAGATCATAAACCTAAATAAAGTCTTTAAAATGATAAGAGTATGAAATTGTTGTAATAATATAGTTAGTTAATCCATACAAATCAAATTGGGCTAATACTTTGCTTAATAAACATTATAAGGTAGAAGTTACATGTAAGGGAAGCAAATGGATAATTAAGAAAGTTACCGAAGATGAGCCTTCAAAATTAATGGTAAGTTGTTTACCTAATCTACCTAAAACTATTTAAAGTCAAGGAAAATTATTCTCAAATACAGCCTCAAAATATACAAAAAAAAGACTTAATAAATTTATCATAGATTAGCATCGTTAATATGCTTTAACGCCAAATGAAACTCCACCATAGAAAAATTCATCACTTCCAAATTTAAATACATATAAAATTGACAATAATAATCATGTGAGCAATAAAATTAACCATTAAAACAACAACAATAATAATAATAATAATACACACACACATAATAATAATAATAAAAATATAATTAAAATTCGCTTAAATTCAGAATCTCCAAAATAAATGCCTATTTTTGATATTAATTTTATCAAAAACCTTTAGCAATTCATACCATGAAATATAAAATCAGTTTTATAAATCTTATTATATTGAGTGTTTAATTTATTATTTAATTAATATAATCAATAGATGAACATTCCAAAATTTATCATTAGAGAAATCAAATCCTTTAATACAAAAAGTCTAATATTCGAATTTTCTTATTTAAAAAAAGCATTATATTCTTCTGAATTTGAATTTACATATTTCCTAAAATTTTAGTATTTATTATTTCAATGTAATTTGGTTGAATCTACCATTTTTGTTTAGATCTAAATAACTATGTTACCTTAAAACTTATTCAATGATTTGCTATATCAGTATGCTTAAGAATGAAGATGTTTGATATTTTTTAATGAAGGAAGTATATTTATAAAGAAATTAATTGAAAATCTTTTTTCTATGACTTTCTTAACCAATATATCATGTACTTTAATTATCATGTGAGAGAAATATAAAAAATAATGAAAATTTTAATTGAAGATATTAAATTATAAAAACACAAGTTTAATGAATGCTAAAATCATCTCTCATTATTTTAAACAAATCGATTTATTCACTAAACCTGTTCAACTGTTAATCAAAAAAGAAGAAGGTCATAAAACTATTATGGGAGCTTCACTATCAATGATTGTTATCGTTGTGATGGCTATATTTTTTGTGAATAGCATAATTGTGTATGCAGATCGTTCAAAGCCTGTTACATTAACAACAGAAGTATATCATGCAGAACCAAATTTGTATGAATTGAGACCCAATAATTTTACTTTACAGTTCGGCTTTTAAGATTCTTCATTTGCCACTTATATTGATGAATCGATATATTTTGTGGAACCTCTACTTGTGAGCAAATCAATGGAAATGTATGAAATTACTCTCATTTTAGAATTAATGGTTCTTAATAAGCTAGATACAATTATGTTGATTTACCTCTAGTCTAATGTTCCAAAGATATAATAAAGTAAGATTCATTAGCTGAATATTTTTCACATTTTGATCTTCCCACAAATTATTGCATAGATTGGAATACTATTGATAAGATAAATATGTAAGGCACTTTTGATGCTATGAATTATCAATATATTTTACTCAAATTTAAAATGTGTACTGAAGAGAATAAAAAGAAAAGTATAGTTCATAAATATCTTAGGCGTTTCTAAATGTAAGAGCAAGGAAGAAATCATGAAAAAGTTGACTCATAATTATTTATCTATGCAATTGTCATCTTACTATGTAGATTTATAAACAACTTAGAATCCTTACATCCCTAAAGGTGAAGATTTATTTACTACAATATCAAGTTAAATTTTTAAAGAAATTACTATATATCTATAACCAGTCACTACATATACAGATTCAGGAGCCTTCTTCTCAGATTTTCATTAAGATACAACACTTAAATATTTAGATCACACTGAAATGATTGATTTTAATTAAGAAGATTTATTAGCAAATGTTGCAATTAGATTGCATACAATAGAATAAGTTAATTATAGACAGTATTCAAGAATTTAAACTCTTTTAGCAGAATTAGGAGGATTATGGAATGTCTTATTCACAATTGCTATGCTAATTTAAATACCTTTTAGTACAATTTCATATAAATTGTAAATAATCAACTCATTATTCAATTTTGATGGATAAGAAGAGACTGTTAATGATGACTTAGATAATTATTTTCTTGATTAACAAGATGCTCCTATTATGAATAGCAAATAATCAAGCAAGATTTATGTAGAGAATATTCAAAGAAATACTTTAAATGATATCTAATAAACAAATAGAAAATTAATCTCACCTATTAAATAAAATACTCCTCTTAAAAAATCAAAGTTTTAGAGATAAGATTCTTTTAGATCCTCAGTTAAATCATCATATAAAGTATAACAAAAATTACAAGAACTAAATTAATAATGTATGAAAATATAAAATGCAGCCACTCTAGATGAAGATATTAAAGTTAAAACTATAGACAAATTAAATTAATAAGTAAAAGGGTTTTTTTAGACAGTCTCTAAAAAATTAAATATTCCATATTATAAATACATACTTAGTTTCTTTAAATTATACAAAGATGATTAATAAATAAAATAAATGAACTTCTCTATTAATAGAATGGAAAAGTCTTTCGATATTTTATATATTATAAAGAAATTACATGAAATTGACAAATTAAAAATGATTTTACTAACAAAGGAATAAATAAAATTGTTTGATTATCTTCCAAAACCTATGATTGCTTCAAACCCTGACAAAGAAATTTAAGGTAATCAGTATTTCTCGATTTTAAAACCTCTTAAAAGTAATTATTAAATGGCTCTAGAAGCCTAATCAGCATATAAAGAAATATTATTTAAAATGTATGATCCTATAAACAAACAATTAATTGATTGCATGGATGAAAATATTTTAGAATTCTTATAATTTTAGTTATATAGAAACGATGGTGAATAGTAAGATGAAGACATACTAAATGATGGAAATATATTAGAAACTAAATAATAAAGATTAAATTCAGATTAAATATTAGATAACTTTGATAATGAGAGTTAATAAAACATTTGAATATCAAAAATATATATATTTTATTAAAATTAAAAAATACAGTTTTTTAGATAAAAATTTACTACAATATTAATATCATTTTAAAAAGTGATTTGTTTAAAGATTTTTTAAGTCATGATTAGGTCCATCTTCATTAGCCATCTCTAAATCATAATCATCATTTGATTATCGAAATTTCCTATTTTCTTTATGTTCTTAACTTTATTTAAAAGAAGTATATGATTTCGAATCTTTTCTTTTAGAGAATTATGGAACATTATTAAGAATATAAGGTTAAGATTCAACCTAGATTAAAGTATTATTGCTAGTTTAATAATTATTCTATTTGCTTGTGGCTTAACTTTTAGGTTCAATAGATGTAGTTTTTTGTAATTAAATTTACTAAACTTACTTATATTAATTGTGATCAAAGTATTTTTCATGTAATTATTTCATAAATTTGACATGATACTAATTCTCTTATTTTAACTGAAACACTTCCCCTTCATCATCGACAGGAGGAACAAAATCTAAATCATTCTATAAACGAATATCAGGTATTGAATTGGGATCAATTAGAAAATCTTACTATTATTGTTTCTCTATTGTTTTAATTTCCCAGTCATATAATTAGTGAGCATATTCAAGCAATTATTTTTCGAATATATTTCTTAAATGAGAATAATTAGGTTATTGTTGAAAAAGCAGAGACTTAACATGTTGGAAATAATGAATAAAACACTAATATTGAAATAAAAAATACCTTTGGTAAATTCAAACATAGTTGATTTAAGGGTAAGCCCATTTTAATTTATAAAATTTACTCATACTTATCCTCTTTATCTATAGCCTTTATGTTTGACCAAGGTAATTCACCTTTTAATAGATATATCAACATATAACCTAGGCTTTCAAGATCATCTCTTCTAGATTATTCCATCCCTTATAATATATATATATCTATACATTGCAATGTATTAATACTAGCATAACGTGCAGTTCCAATAACACCTGTTTTTTGAGTAAATTCTATATGTCTACCTTCTGCTACTCTATAATATTTAGACAATCCAAAATCTATCAAATATATTATTGATGAGTCCTCTTTAGAAATTAAGAAATTTTCTGGTTTAATATCTCTATGAATGAAATTCATACTATGAAACACTATGACTATTTATATAGAATAAAGACCTTCCAAACGATCTATCAATTGTATGGATAGTTGAAGGACAGTCTGTAAAGTAAATTTACCACCACATTTTTATAATAAGACCTCTAAATTCTCACCTAACAACGTACTCATATAAAATTAATATTGGTTGTCTTTTCCATAATGTATTAATTCTGGAAAACCTGAAATTGAATGTATTAAATGTATAACTATTTACCATTAATGCCTTTCAACTATTTCAAAATTAGTATCTCTCTATTCATCATTCTCATTTATAAATTTCTACTTTCAAATTTCGTTGCACAATATTCCTTCTCTTCTAAATCATAAGTTAGATAAACAATTCCAAAGCTGCCACTTCCTATTTTCTTGAGCAATTTGAATCTAGACTCTATTATTAAACCTGGCTATAAACTAATTTTTTAATCCATTTTATTATTAAATTTTAATATGTTAAACAATTATATTTTTTTATTCTAATTCAAACTAAATCTCTAAAAAAAATCAAGTAATTAATTTTCAATTTCACATCTCTCTCCTATCATTATATTTATTAGTAGAAAAGGATTAATATAAAAACATTGTTCAAAAAAAAACCTAAGAAATCATCCTACAATAATATTTATCCTCATTTAATAATAATTGGTAATATATATTAATTCTATTGTTAGTTTGTCTAATATTCTTAACATTATTCAAAATTGGAGAAATACTTTATGCAAAAACAAAGTAATAAGAATCTGAAATTTGAAAATTCTAATATACTTTGGATTATTAAAAAATTGATAGCATATTATTATCTAATTATTGTTTAGGTGATAATAAAAAATATTATTCTTTATTAATATTTTATTTATATCAATCAACTATTTATATAGTATTGATAAATATTATCATTTAAACTGCTTATCATTATAGTATTTCCTTAAATCAATCAAAAATAATTTTATTTAGAGATTCAAAAATTTACTTTAAATATTAAATTAATAGGTTGATAATAAATTTTATCATTTTTATATTGATAATTAGTATTTCATTAATATTGTTGATGGAAATGGATACTAAAAAGATTAGGCAAAATGTACAATTAATTAAAAGGATTAATAGATATATTGATGAAATAAGTGATATTTAAAGTAGTAGTAATATAATCCAAATATATATCTTATAATTATAAAACTATTTTAAAGAGAATTTATATACTATTTTGTTTTTGATTTTATCTTGATAGATAATTAATAATCAATTCTAGAATTTGATCTTAATTCTAAATTCATAGTATAATTATTACTTAATTTTAATCTTCAATTTTAAATCTACTATTTTAATTCTTCCTCCAATTATGCTATTTGTGAAAAAACTAATAAATTTTATTGTGTGGAATTTAAATATATATTCTCCATAATCTGATTCAATATATTAAGTATCTATTATTTGATTACTTTTCCAAATTATTTTATTATAATTAAAAATAAAACGTTATGATTAGAACCAATTCAAGCGTTCAAATTCAAAAATTGCAAATACCATTGTAATAAATAAGTCCATTTAATGGTTAAATACGATATAGCAATCCTTATTCAGATACTCCTAGCACTCCTTAGAAATCAATAATTGGTTAATAAATTAGAGGATCATCTACATTTACACCTAGTAAATCTTAATAGACATTTTATTTTAAAGAGAACTAAAACACAATTGAGAGTAAAATACAATCATTGGTGAATGAGAATTGCTTTCTAAATTAAGAATTAGAAAAAGCAAGAAATGAAATATAAAATAATGCTTAATAATATGAATAATTATACATAATTAAAGAAAGGGTAAGTAAATTGGAGGAATTAATAGATTCACAATAAAATGAAATAGAAATATGGAAATTAAAATATTAAAAAGCAGCAGCTGGAGATTCAAGATTAGAAATATAATAAATGGAATAATAAATATATAATGTAATTGATGAAAATGAAAGATTGAATAAGATTATTTCAAATTTGGAATAATAACAATAAGAAAAAGATTAAGAAATAAAAACTCTTATGATGTCAATATAAAAATAAGAAATCGAAATGAAGAAATAAAAAGACAAATTAATAGTATTAGAGAAATCCAATAAACCTGCAGTTTAATGTAATCCTTTTGCTATTGATAATAAAAAACCATCAAAATCTTCAATCACTGATTTAAGACAAAGTAAATGCAAAATAATTGAATAAGATTCTATAGCAAATAGAAAAAAAAGTGATCATGCTTATAAATAAGTCTAAACTAAAAGTTAATAAGACTTTACAGATTTATAAAATTAAATTAAATAACTATAAACCGACAAATAACTATTGCAACTTACAATAGAAGAATTATAAGAAAAATTGTAAAACAAAGATATTCAAAATAGTGAAAAGAAAGATTCTTAAAAAGATCCTAACTAAGATTAAAACATCTCAATATTAAAACAAGTAATTTTCAATCATTATCATATAGGAAGTCTCAAATCAATAGATACTGATACTCGAAGAATTTAAGAAGTATAAGTTGTGTTAGTCGCAAAATTAAATGATTAAGGAATAATTACTTTAATGGGAATAGTTTTTGAAGTCTATCAATAATCAAATTAGCACACCAAAAGAGGAAGAGGATGAAATAGATGCTGCTATAGAGGAATTTCAAAGTAGTTCAACTAATTGTTTAAAATTAATTGATTTATTCCAAAAATGATTATATAAATGAAATTTAACTTTTGATTAATTAACTAATCAACATCTGTTTTTGAACATCTTTATACGCTTAAATTATAAATGCAGCATTAAGGAATAGTTTTATTAATGTTGCATCGATGATTTAGTGCAAAGATAGATTAAATACAAAGAATATACTATTAAGTTCTTTTTTAGAGAATGCTATACTATTCCATACTTTGTGATAATAGAATTGCAAGATTCAAATTACAAATTATACTTCTAATATAAAATCCTCAATTTTAGTAATTCTTAGTGTCATTCAATAAATATATTGTAAAATTATTTTAATAATAAAATGTCTTAAAACTCAGAAAATTAAAAAGACTATTAACAATCGAATTAACTGATTAAATAGTAATTGCTCTAATATTGGGTGAAGATCTCAAAAACACTTGATGAAGAATATGAAGAAATTCTTTAATTAGGGACTGATTCTGATCCCAATGATATTATCAATGCACTCTTTATAATTGAAGATGCTCGATAAGAATAATAGAAGGTGTAATTAATTAAGAATATTAATTTAGTTAGATAAGCAATAATTAGAAACATTAAAGAAGTAAATTGAATCTTAAAAAGAAGAAATTCTGGCATTAAAACAGTAAAATGAAAAATCACCATAAGTCAATAATAAAGAGAAATTTTACCCTGAAATTAGATAATTAGAATTAAAAATAAATGAATTATCTTTAGCTCTTGTTTAATGCAAGGAAGAGAAACTTATATATATGGAGTAAGCTCAAAAATAGATATAGCTTCTTAAAGAATAAGAATTAGAATTAAAAAGCAAATTATAGAGGCTTTAATTTTAATAATCAAAGAAATCTTCATTTGCAGATCCAGATGATAACTTTGGAAAAAGTTCAAAAGATTTTATTGATGAAGATATAACTTGTTAATCTGTTTCTCCTTAAACATAAAAAATTAAATTAGATTATTCCAAATTAAGTTTAAATTAAAATTTGAAAAAACTAACAAAGGTGGATTAAGTTCAAGGAGCCTCTTAAACATCATTTAGGTTTGGTAATAAATGAATTTTCAATGTATATCCTCTATATATTTATTTTTGTAATTATTTATATATAAGTAATTTTAGTTGTGTGGGTTTGAATCTTATTTAGATTATATGTTGTTGGCTTCATTTATAAATCAATCTTGCCAAATTATTCCATAACATATATATTTTATTCATCAAAAGTTAACCAGTAAAATAATTCTAGATAATATTTTTGCTAAAGAGATGTTTAAATATAATATAATTAATTATTAATTTCAAAATTTTAGAATATTTACTAAATATTATTTTCTTGTCACTATAAATAATATATATTTTCAAAATTTAAGAACATTTTTTCATTGAAGGCTTCTGGATATAGTAAATGCATTTATGTATCAAAATTATAATTCGTATTCTTCTCTTCAATTTTTGTTAGGAAATCAACTTCTTCATCTTCCTCATTTTATTCTGGAATCTCATTATTCTATTTGTAATGACTTGGTATAATAATATAACTAGTTTCAATATAAAGTATGTAAATACTTAGATGAAAAGTTATTTTGAAATTCTTAAAATGTATTTTCATCAAATTTATGTTTGAATTAATTACAATACATTACCAATCTGCTTGATTGTTTTACGTTGCAATGATTAATTTAAAAAAAATCGCTTTAAGTTTAATTAAGACTCTGTGAAACTAAGGAATTAGTATATAAATACATATCTTTTCTAGAACCAATTTTGATTTTTATGTATTAAATTTAATTTCTTTTGGCAAGGTAGGTGTTCCTTTCTAGGTTTACTCATAGAGATTCATATATTAGACTACCAATTCTACTAAATCAGGAGTTATCTCATAATATTTTATAGATTACTTTATAGTCTACATCATAATATTCAAATCCTTTGATAAATTTATTTTAATTAATAAATGTGTCTAATTAGTTATAAAATTTATATAATAATCTTGTTATTTCAGCAATTTGAATTATTTCATCCAATTCTAATTAATCAATTTTTTTGATTAATATATTATATGCTACAAGTGAGCAACTATAGTATTTGAATAGATCATTAAGGATCATTAGAAAAACATATTAATTTAGTTTGTATTTTAAATGACCATTTTTTTTAGTTTCTATCACTTCATAAGCTTTATCAACAAATTGCATAATAAAAGTGATTTCATTTTAGGTTTACCCAACAGATAGTTGATTGAAATGTAAATACTTTTCTTTTTTATACAAAGTCAAAGAGAATGAAGTTCTTAACTACTATGATTTAAATTTGATATAATTGTAATATTTGGATATCAACTCATGAATTAGTAGTTTATTATTGTTACTGTATTTTTCAGATCGATTCTCAATGTTAGGTAAATCTAACTCACAAAATTCTTTTAATAGAATACCATCATTCACGCACCTCATCAATTTTTGTGACCTAAATACCTATCTATTATGATCAAATTTTTGATAATGATAATCCATCCATCTTCATTCATATGATTTTATTTTAATTTTCGTACAATAGAACCAAAAGCAATTCTTCTATCTGTTTCCTTATCAGAGCCAGAAAGTGCATTGATTATAATTTTGATATCACTCTCTTCTGGAGGGTATGTATTTTCATAAGTAGCTGCTAATCTAGCCTATTTGTTAAATTCAATAATTAATACTCTTTCAAAAGCTGTTTCTGCTCCTACTGTTGCACAGAATCGTGTTATGAAATTCATATTCAAATTAATTATATATTATATACTCAACATATTTTTGTAATGTCTCACCTTTTTTTCTTCCAAAATTTAAAATATGTATTAGGACAAATTCAAAGTCTCACCAGAGTTTAAACCTATATGAACATCTAATGATTAATATATAATAATAATTACGAAATTTATTTCAATAAATGAGTACAACACCAAAAGCTATCAGTAAACCAACTCTTTAAACTTAAAAATCTTCTAAACCCTCATTATTTGCTCCCAAAACAGGTTCTCCACACTCTTCAAATCTAATCCAAAGTATTGAAATGTTACGAATATTTTATTAGTTAAACAATACAGTAGTAGTATCCATATAAAAACTCCATTCATTAAAACAGAGAGAGCACTGACTTTTAATTTTAGTGAAACAGAATCTAAGCCAGAATTAAAAAGATGGGATGCAGTAGGTAAGATAGAAAAATCCATCAATATACTCAGAAAAACTAGAGGTTAGATTGATTTCTCATTTCAGATTAAGATAGAAGAAATAATTAATGAAATGATGACAATATGTTGTATTGATGAAAAAGTCATAAAATTATTTTAGTAAATCAGAGAAGAATGTGATTAAAGAAAACAATCATAATTAAAAACCTTAAAATTCATCAAAGGACAATAGGATTAAATAGAATAATTAGTAAAAATATAAATAATCTTAGAAAAGACGATGTTAGGAATACTACTGAAAAATTATAATATTTTGTTTAGTTATAATTGCATTGAACAAATTTAAAAATAAATAATTATTTCCCTTTAAAAAATTAAAGTTTTAAAAATACAATTCCTTAAGATATTATTTTTGAGTTTAAATATCAATCATTATTAGATTTTACTTTTTATTATAGATTGAAAATATGAATCCTATATGAATAAGATAATTTGTTGATTCAAAGATTATCTCTAGGAATGGGTTTCGATTTTCTTAATCACTTTTTCACAAAATGTCACAAAATTAATTTACTTATTAAATTAGAAAAAATCTCTAAAATTACAATTACTAAAACCAATTTTGGAAGAATATTTTATTAAAATCTATAAAATTTAAATAAGAAGATTTTTTTTACATTTCTACAAAATATTTTCTTAGGTTCAAAAGTTAATATAATTAATTTATTAGCTGAATCAAATATTAATCTTGTACAAAATGTATAGATTTTATATTAAAATGTTGAAAAATCTTTTCAAAAGTTCATGTAGAGAATTTAGAACAGATTAATTCCAATCTATATGTTCTAATTATATATATACTAATATAGGTATAAATAGAGTATTAAAAATGAGTAAAAATAATAAATACGAGAATTTGATTCTATAATTTTTATATGTTTAAATAAAAAAAAGACTATATAAAAAAAAAGTACAAAGACGTCCCTCCATTAAATATTGGTGATGTCAATAGAATTTTGTAACAATACAAGAATGATGAAGATAAATTTCGAATGTTTACCTCCATTTTAGAAATATAATAATAGCATAATACTCGAACTCATGAAAGTAATACAGAGGAAATTCTTAGAAAAAATGTATAGAGATTAATTGAACTTTATGGAGATGTGGATATCAATCATGATGCTCTAAATAATATTTATAAGAATGTTGATGAAAATCAGGACATTCAAACTTAGATTGAAAAAATTGAATATAACAATATATTTTAAGGCGACACAAATTCTTAAATGATAAGTATTTAAAAGTAGATCGAGAGATATGATCATTATTTGAATGTAATACAAACAAAGCTATCCAAAAATATATTTACCAATTACTCTAGTTATCTCTAAGCACTTACTCATATTGATAAAATTGGAAATATCAGTTAGGATTTGCTTATCAAAGTTAGAAGTAGTAGAGAAAAGATGCAAAATACATAATAAATTGTTTTAAAACAAAGTAAATAGATTTTAGAGAAAAGGCAATCAATCCTAAATATTTAAGTAAAAGAATAATATTATTATAGAAATTGATTGAAACATTAAAAAAAGTCAAAGATTGCTATGCATAACCTTATGAAAGATTTGTGTTGAGTATGTAGAATGGATTTATAGATGCATCAATCTACCTGCCTACAATCATAGTACTCTTTATGTATTATATAGAATATTGAAATAATGGATGGTTTATAATTGATACCAAAAAATTATAAAGAGGATAGGATTGAATACGTTAGATAATTAACTTGTAAAGGAATAATTGATTAATTTATCAATTATGATGAAAAAATTTACAAAATTCATTACTAGTCTTATCTTTATATGGAAGTATATCTTTTAATTAAAATAAGAAAAACAATATTGTTTAACCTTATGAATCAATAGTACATATTCTAATTTTAAGAGCATTTGAAGCAAAATTATAAATTGTTTTTGATTAAATTAGTCAAATTTTATCAATTGACTTTTATTTTGACAATTTAACAGATTCTTTAAATTAAATTTCAAAAGATTAATTAACTGAATTTTATAGAGAATTATGTTGTTAAACAATTCATTTTTTAATGAATTTTCATTTGATCATAAGATTCCATTTAGATTATTGTTAAAATCCATCAATTATTGAATAGAGAAAATTTATTTATGAAAAGGTTTTTGATAGAATATGTGACTTTATCAATTAAACAACAAGTTGGCCAAGAATGAACAAAGAAGATATGATTTGTTTTTTTGGTATTTTAACTATTTTAATTACTAAATGTGAAGTATTTGGAGGTTAAAATCTTTAATAATATAAAACATTTATAGAAGATAAATTTAGTAATTATTTGGATTCAAGAGGTAATGATAAACAAATAAAAGAATCATTAATAAATGAAGATTGTAAGAAATGTATGAAAATTACACTTAATTAAACATAAAATGTTCTACAAATTGCGAATAAATAAACAAAATTCTATATTTTTGATTATAAAGATCCATTTCCAGATACTTTAAATATCTTTAAGTCAATTGAATATAAAAAGATAATTGATTTAATTATGGGTTCAACTGTTTCCTTTAAAAAATAAACCAATACTTCCAGTTTAATTTATTAAGGAAAAGAAAGAACATTATTTTTAACTTAAACTATTAATTAAATATACATAATCATCTAATAATAACTTTTGTACATACACTTTTTTTAATAGCATAAAGATAAGTTAGTTACAGAATTGATATTCTTAATTAATTATTATATTTATACTCTAGCAATTCCAATTATATTAGATGAACATAAAAGATATATATTTGATGATTCTCTAAATTTTAATTATGATCAAAAGCAAGAGCCTGATCAATACACCACATAATTTGAACATAATAGTTAAGTCTTCATATACAGAGAGAAATATGGTGATTTAATTAAATATTTGAAAAAAATACAAATTCCAGAAGATCTTAAGGTGAAAAAGAGCCAAACTTTTGATTTAATGGATAGAGTTGTATACATAGAGTCAATCATTTTTATAATAAATGAGTTTGACTCAATTAAAGAAGTATTTTAAGAATTTAAACCTTTTTACTCAGAATTAAACTCAATTATAGGTTAACTATAAGAATTAGTAATTAGAGATAGTATTAATTTAGAACCTTATGCTCAATTAGTTCAATGCAAATATGAATTGAAATAAAATGATAAGGATGATCAATAGAGAATTTAATTAATTGATAAAATAATTTCTACAAATGAGATTAAATTGCAAGGATTATCTTAATAATAATTATAAGAAGTTTAGAAGCTGTATTATGATGAACTAATTTATCTTTTTGCTGTTGTATATTCAAGAATTAAAAAAGTAAATAATATTGGTAGAGAAGTTATGTTAAATGATTATTATAGAGTATCAAAAAATTTTAATGTTGAAAATAGTTTGTATGAATCTTATATAAAAGTACTTAATTAAACATAAGTAGAATCAATTATTGAATACATGAATAATCATTAAGTAATTCATTAATTTATAAATTAGAAAATATTTCCATATAAAATGTTGATGGGTCTTTTTAATGCATAAGGATTATAAAATTGTAAGAAACAACAAAGAAAAGATTAATTGTTCAAGATCTTTTAACATTACTAACAATGAATGTACATAAACTTGATTGAAGTATTAAAAATATATCAATTATCTTTTTATCTATTAAACAACGAGATTCTTTACATCTAATCAATTTCTTATTGATTAACTTTATTATCTTAAGACTCATTCAAATTTTTTAGAGATACTTAATTTAATACAATATTATACTAGCATTTAATTTTTTAAAGCTACTTAGAGGGTCTTTAGTGTAGAAACTTCCTAAAGTAGAATCTTCCATCTTACCACAAGAAGGCTTTTTAACTTGTGGTAATTATTTAATTTAAATGAATGAAGATTTATTTTCTGATATGTCAGCATCAAAATCCATTTAATTTTTAAATTTATTTTAAACTCTTTAGAAAGGAGATTCAGCATCAGATAATTATCCATCAGCAGTTGGTTAAAAAATATTTTTATTGCTTGTATTATTATTAGTTTGAAACATTTTCATTACTAAAATTAATAATAAATATTTATTACTATTTTATGGAGATAGATTTATAGGATTTTAGAAAAAATCAGATTCCAAAGCTTATTTAGCTGTGATTCTTTCTGCTGGGTTTTTGGCAAGCATTCTTTTTAATAATTGCTATGCTTCCATTGAAATCGTATCCATATCACGTCCATCAAGAATAAAATTACATTTTTTATTTTAAGCTAACACTTCATTAAATGTATTGCCAAAAAATAAACTATGTCCAAATAATAATTTATAGAATATGCATCCACAACTAAACATGTCACAAACTTTATCATATTTTTATTCTCTATCAATCAAATTTAAAATCTCTGGAGCTACATATCCAGGTGTTCCACATTTTGGGAATTAATATTTAGAGACATCAGTAAATGTTGATAATCCAAAATCCACTATAATAAGAGTATCATATTGATCTTATTCACGGAACATTATGTTATCTGGTTTAAGATCTCTATGTATAATATTATTCTCATGAAGTATTCTTACTCCTTCCAACAATTATTACATTATTATTTTCACTGACTTTAGCGATAACAATTCTTTCTTTTACTATAAAAATATATATTAATTATATATCGTACTTTAAGTAAGTCTATTTCTTCTGCTAAGGTTCTTCCACGCATCAAATCTAATATTAAATAATATGTGTGATCTCCCTCATATGTTTCATATAATTTTATAAATGGTGATTTACTATTTTATCTACTAAGAAAGTTTAGAATAGCAACTTCATTTAAAAATGCTTGCATTCCAAATTCACTTTTCTAAAGATAACTTTTATCAATGGCTTTGGCTGCCAACTTAGCTGATTCTGCTCCAATCTCTTTTATTTGTATAACTTTTGCAGAACTCCCTTTCCCTAAATTATATTGGGCCTCATAAAAGTCTGATATCTTAGAAAATGTAACTTTGTTCTTAATATGTTCTTTTAATCTATGATATAGGATATTTGATTACTTGTCTAAGTCTTCTGTTTTCCCTATAAAATCTTTGAACTTATTCTAATAAATGATGGTAAAGGCTTTTAATTAAATTTTATTGTTCTTTTGTTCTGTAATCCATCCAACTTGTTAACTCAATTACAATTATAAGACATATTTTGGTCTTTAATCTTTCGCTTTCTATATAGTGAGTAATCTTACTCTACTCATTAAAAGATAATCATTTAGAACATAGCAGTAGTATTTCACATCGCTAATGAAATGTTTACGAACTACCATACATTCATATTAAATTTTAGAGTAATCATATTAGGATTTCATATACAATAAATTAATTATTCATTTAATCGAACTAATAAAGTTATATTAGCTGCCATTAATTTCAGAATTACTATCATGTATCTTAAAGACACTAGTTTTTCTTCTTCTCATTAAATATTTCTTTTTTGTCTCTATCCTCTAAACTTCTCTTTCAATTTTGGGTATTTTCAAAACCTTTTTAACTACAGGTTAAGGTGATCTAATTTATTACAATACCGGAGAAGGTAATCTTTTTTCAGTACTCCCCAATTATAAAAAATCTAAATTAATATTTCTCTCTAAGTCTTTTTTTACTTCAGTTAAATCATTAAAATGTTTCTCATACTATAAGAGTTATCTCATAAAATTATTATTCTTCTATTCAGACAACTAAATCAATGCATTTTTTATAGATGGAACTTTGTCTAAAATGGTTTCAAAATATTCTCTTTTGACCATATAAAGTTCAGATTAATCTGTTACTGAATAAACTGAGTGAGTTCTTGCATTATTATTCTTTGCTTTAGTTATACTGAAAGTTTACTTGCATTAAAAATTCCATTTCACCAAACATTTAACCAGCAGTTATATATTTGATTGTTACAGGCTTTTTCTTTTCTAAATAATAGAGATTCCCATATTTCTTTCTTTAAAATCGAGCTTCTAGTCTTTCAGAAATAGTATAAGTCTTTGGAGTATTCATACCACATAATATCTTCTCAAAATCACCTTTAAACATTTCATTTAAATCTATTGTTGATGTCTTTATTATTTTGACTATCTTAAACTCCCCTTTTTTAATAATGTATACATAATCCAATGGATCTCCTTCTTTATACACAGTTGCATTCATTGAGTATCGTTTTACATATGCTCTATCATAAAATACTTTTATGTCTTAAAATCTCCAGGTATGAAAAAAATCTAAATTTGCAAATTCTTCAAAATATGCTTTCTTTAATTGATTTTTCACACTCTTAGCTATTATTTAATAACTGTCTTTATTCAAATATGCTAGATGTGTGTTCTCCATAGCTCTTACAGATGCTGTTCGAAGTGCATCAGAATCCATAGCTCTTTCTCCAAAAGTCTCAAAATTTGTCAATTATTTTATTTCATTATCAAATATTGAAGCTTATGGATCTGATGGGTTGAAATCCTTCAACACCTATACTCGACCACTTATAATAAAATAAAAATTGTCTCCTTATTCACCTTCTTTAAATATAAAATATCCAATTGGAACATATTTATGTCTAAGATTCCTACAACATTATTCATGTAAAAGATCAGAACCCAAATTTGCAAAAAAATCAAGAGATCGTGTAGCCTACTTTAAAAGTTCAACATCTGCTTATGATCTTTGTTCACATGGCTTCAGAAGTATAAAAATCATTATATCTATGATGTCTTGATAACTGTACTCTCATGATTACATACTTAGAAAAATCCCTTTAACTCATCCTCAAGTCGATTTTCTATAATACACTCGATGCTCTTCTTATCTACTCTGTATTAAATTTTAGTCGTTTAATCATACACTATATTAATATATTAGATTAAATAACTATAATAAGCAATATTGAAATTTAAAGACTTTATTAACTTATCTTATATATGATTCTCAACATGAACAAGAGAAACAAAATTAATATATAACACAATATTGTATTAAATGTCTCTCATAAATTATATTTTATTATACAAGTTTGATTTCACTTAAACAAATAAACAAATATAGGAATTCCTTTTCTAATGAAAAAATCGAGTTATATTTAAATATTAAAGGTTTTTTCAATCAACTGTTACTCTCAATTATATTATTAAATTAAAATAATAATAATATATAATTAATATAAATTAAGGATTAACAAAACCTTATATAAATTATTATTGATTTATATTATTTGTAAAGAAAACCAATTCATGCATGCTTGAATTTTTCAAAAGCTTAATTTAAATTTCATTTAGAGCATTCTAATAATTTGATAATTGAATGATAAAAATTCTTTATTATATAATAATAAAATTATGGTTAATAAATTTTTCAAAGACAATTTTTGACAAAATGAGCAATCAATCTGACATATAATTTAATTCCTTATTTGCTCCTCAAATTGAGAACTCAGATATTATAAATAGTATGTTGTTTATTTTTAAAGATTATTTATAGAAAATTGTTGTTACTATCCGGATAGATTCCTATTGATGAAATTATTTATTACTAATTTCTGTAGGATATTAGTAATTTCTGTAGGATTGTTAAAATACAAAGTTTTTGTATATATAAATGTCTTAAAATCAAGATTTAATAATAAATATATATTTTTAGACAATTCAGTTAAGCTATGAAAAAAGGAAGATTTAAATGTAATTTGGAATGTAAGTTTGCATTTATGTGGTTATAAACAAATGACAATATTGTGGACGTGATTAATTTTCAAGATTATAATAATAATATATTACTAGGGAAGCAAAATGTTAATTTTAGTACATAAAACGCTCAAAATGAGTTTTCATCTATTTTAAGTAAATGTTTTAGAACCATTTTGTTTTTGGGTATTTAAACAATATTTGTATCCCTTTATTGTAAAGTCTAAGTTTTAAACTAATTTGTATTCAATATATCCTGATGTTGAAATTTTGTGACGCAAAATTTTGGCATTAATATTAATTTTAAATAATATTTCTTATTATAACAAACCTTGTCTTAATGTCCAGCACCTTAAACTTTAGTTAAACTATTAATAGACACTTGAATGGTAAGAATTTGAAAGATTCCTAGATTTTATGAATCCTGACAGTTTCAATTAACCTATCTATGCCTCATAGCTATCTAGAGATGCTATTTAGGATGTTATTTAATTAGCAAATAATTAAATTGAAATTGGGATGAATGTAGAAAATATTGTAAAATTCTTTATAATCCTTAGAACCTAAATAACAACTCGAATATAAATGGAATTGATACAAACATTCTATCGTCTTAGACCAGAAGATATGAGTTTAATAGACAATCTGCACATTTAAAGATTAGTGTTTACAAATAACATCAATAGTCTCATTAAAAAACTTATATACTTCAAGATGACAAGTAAATTTATCATTTATTGTTAGAATTATAGGTGGAAATTAAGCTAATAAAAATGAAATCTAAATAATAAGTAGAAAGAAAACATAAAGGTCTAGTGACAATAACATTGATTTTGGTATATGAAAATGAATATATTTTAAGGTCTCACTCCAATAGAATCTAATGTTGATTAAGTTCCTTGCAAAATTTCAACAGAATTTGGATTTCATTATTCCAGTAGAATCACACCTCAAATCCTAGTTTTACTTTCTCTGAAATAATTCAACTTTAGGTTTGCAGTTATGCCTTCAAATGTAATCAAACTTATTCATTAATTTATAAAGTAAGTTAAATTTTTATTTTCAAGAGAACAACCATAATTTTATATTTAAGATTGTGGAACATCATAGAAAACTTTAGTAAGAATTCAAAAAGATAATCCAAAAATAATGAAAGAGAATAATAAATACTTAATTGGAGCTGATTTCTACTTTCATGTTGTTTAGTTAAGCACAAATCCAAAATGCTAAGATAAAAAAAAATAAGAAACGGATCATGAATATTTTTTTTAAACTCTTGTTAGAGAACATACTAGAGATAGAGCTAGAGTACATGGTTTATCCAAAGAAGAATAGGATATATTTTAAGGTATAGATATTTGACATAACATACTAGAATATTTATAAAATTATACATAAATGAAGAAATAAGGAAGAAAATAATATAGTTTAAAAAATTGTAATCGTCCTTTTCTTAAAATTCAATTTGATACTCCCATAGTAAAATAGATGGCTGTTTTTATTGCAAGACCAGGAGGATAATAAATTTTTAAAATAGGAAGGTCTTAGGATTGTGATATTATTGTTAATATCAATACAGTTTCTAGAAAGCAAACATAAATTAAATTCAATAGAAATTAATGGGAAATATGTGATGGAGAAGGAATAAAGTAATCTGCTAATGGCACTTGGTAGTCATTGTAATAATATGAAAATCCTTTAAATCCTATATAATAAAAAATAAGCTAACCTGTAAAGATAGAAGACAAAATGGAAATCAAAATTAGTGAAAATATATTTAGATTTGATATGGTTGGATTTGGTATCTCGAAAAGGTAATAAATTATCATTATATCTTTAGAATAAAATTAAATAATTAATTGTATAAAGACTTAACTACCATTGATTAATTTTGAGTTTATTAATTATTTACACTTAAATTTTATTCTTTAAAATCGATATATACAATCAAATTAGAAGTATTTATATTTTTTAATGTATTTTCCATTTCTAAATGTTCTATTTATACAATACTATATTAATTATTCAAATTTAGATTATATATAAAAAACAAATTGAAAACAGAAATTATTTTTAATAGAATTCTATATTATTATATTCTTTCTTTCTTAATAGAATTACAATCAAATAAATAATGAAGAAACATTCTAGAATCAAAAAAACAAATTAAGGCATCTAAGCTCAAATAAATTCAAAAATTTAAAGGAATAAAGTAAGAAGATATAAATAAGAAAAAATAAAAAAAGAAGTTGGTAAACCTCGTAACATAAACAATATTAAAGTTGATTAACCAAAAATTTGGAGTAGTAAGAAATAAATTGTAAATATTATATCATTTTTGCTTGAGAATGGAAGACATAATTCGATTCATTTGGCTGGAGCAAAGAGAAATTCAAAAAATGAATAAGATGAAGCAAAAAGAAAGAAAAAGGAGGATTTATATAAATAAATAAAAAAGGAATAACCTTTGTTGGAATTTTTAGAAATTGTTTCTATCAAATATCTTGGATTACCATAAAAAAAATAGAAAAAATCAAGAATAATTGTTTTTTTCTTCAGAAACACTTTCACAATAAAAAAATATGTCCCAAAGTAAAGTTTATAAAATACTAAATGGATTAAGATATTGAAGAAGTTTTATTTTATGTTAGATGAACAATTTTATTAAGAATTAATTTAAATCTTAAAACAAATAGAAAATTAATTTTCGATAGAATAAATAACAAATTATTTAATTGAAGATTTCTTATTTATTAGTAATTTAAAAGATATTTAAGTAATTTTAAAAAATCTTTTAATACAAATTATAAAAACTGGAGAAGATGCAGATTTAAATATGAATACACTTAAAGATTCTTCATCAGATGAAATGTTAGAAATTTACAAAAATAAAATATATTTCTATTAAAATAAGATAATGGAATTCATATCAAAATTGTAAGATCTTTTTAATAATTATGATCATAAATAATAAACTTAAGATCACTAATATTATTAAGCATAAAAAAACAATTATATTGAAGATGATTTTGAAGTTAATTATGTTGAAGAGAATCATTTAAATTCAGATCCTATTATTATTTTAGGTTGTAAAGGAACAGAAAGTTGATATTGTTATTCATATACCTTAATAGCACATTTATAAAAATTTAAATATTTAAATTATTCATGGCCTAATAATCCGCTGAATTTGCAACAAAAGTGGATGATACTCATAAAGGTTAAGAGGATGATAAAAATACACCTTAAGAAGTTAAATAATAGAATGAAGAGAAAAATGAAGCATAAAAGACAGAAAATAAAGTTCCAACTTTATTTGGATCAATGATAAATGGATAAAATCTATTCAATAACACAACTCCAATATTTTAAGGAAGTTTATTTGGGTCATCTTAACCAACAACTGGAATTTTCAGTTCTGGACCTTCATTTTTAAGCAATGTTAATGTAGATCTTACAAAACCAGGACCATCCTTGTTTGGCATTAGTTACAAGGCTCCAAAATCTGAGGATAGTGATCCTGGAGAAGATGATGGTATTAACTTACATCTTAATATGTATAGGATAAGATGAGTAAAAACCAGAAGATGATGAACCAAAATAAATAGTAATGAAATATAATTATACTTCAAACACAGAATAATTAGTAAAGGTAATTAATAGTATTAATTTTAAGGTAAATGTTGAAAAGTTTAGAAAAAATACAAACGATATTTTAGAAAAAGGATCTGTTGCCATTGAAAAAACTAAATCTGGAGATGCTTACTATCTTGTTTATAGGTAATTTATTTACCTATTGTTTAGAAATGCAATATAATAATCATTGTATACAGGCTAATTCATCAAAGGATTTTCATAAATTAAACCCTTAGGATAGAAGGCAGAAAATTTAATTATTAAAGCTATCAGCAGAAAAGAAAAATAGGATAGTAAATAAGGAGAATAAGGTGAAAATGATGAAAAGAATTCATTATCTGTTGATTTATTAAAAGTAATGTTCACAACAAAGGAAGGATCAGAAGAGTTTAAAGCAGAATTTGCAAAAATATTTTAATGATATTACATATAAATCAAATTTTAGGATCATGTTTTAACAGAAAAAGCATTAAACCTTACAATCTGCATTATTAAATTCAGTTTTTAAAAGTTTTTTTGTTTTCTTCCAATTTAAGAAGATAAGCTTACTAAATTCCAATTTAATTATAAATCATTAATAAAATAATGAAATTAACTACAAGTTAATTTTTGATTTTCTTATATTTGTCGTATTATACTTTGGATAGCAATTTCATTTACGTAATCATAATAACTATATTAATACCTAACTGTATTATTTAATCTTCTATTTTATTAAATTGAGAGTACTATTAATTATCTTAATTTCATATTTAAGAAAGATTAATATATCCGATTATTAATATTGGTTATAAATACAATGAAAATGATTCAAAATTTAATTTTATCTCATAAAAGATCCAATTCTCAGCATCTCTTAGATTATGTGTAATTTATGTTATTATTAATAACTGAAGAAAAACTATAATTTTCAACAATATCCTCTATTTTTAATTTGATCATCCATCTAATCTCTGATAGAAATGCATGATTGAAAACAATCTATGTAAAAATTTAAATTGAAAAATTGATTGTAAAGAAGTTAATTAATTTAGAAATAAAATGAATACAATTTGTCTTTAAGAATGATTAGATATTTTTCCTAGAATACTTCTTCTATAATATTAATATCCATTAATACTCTAAAGCATTTTAAAATCATTTGTATACCTACATTAGAATGTAAATATGAATTTGACTTTATAATTGATAATTATTTATAGTAATATAGTTTGGTATTTCATTTTTTTTTACTCACAACAACAGCCTACTTATTTAATTTAGTGTCCATTATTTCATGTTTAGGTCTCTTTATTGAAACTCCTTTCTTGTTTGCTGAAGCTGTATTAACTTTCACACTCTTTTTTGGTTTAATAGAATCTTATCCTTTAGGTGAAGTAGGATGATTTTATGACTTTTCTTATAATACATCTCCATCTTTTTATAATTATGTCAAACCACTAGTCATTTACTCTGCATTACTCTCAAGTAAATTTAATTATCCAAATTAAGCAGCGATTGATCCAGTTACATAGAATTCTTTTATTGATTAGTTTACTGACTACTTTACTGATTCGGTATTAAAATCAACATTTTATTTTTCCATTTTTTTTGGAGATTCTTCAAATTAATCTTGAGGTGAATTTTCATTTTGAATATTGTTCTATTCGACCTCTTAATATTAGAATGATTCTTTATGAAACTTAAATACTTCATCTTGGACTTCAGGTGTTTCTTTACTAATTTCTTAATAATTATTGTTTTATTCATTTCTATTTCCTTACTCTTCATAATATTCAACTTTTTGCTCAACCATTTATTATTGAATCTCAAATAGTTGTCTAAAAGACAAACTCAATTCACTCATTGTTGGTCTGGCATTTGGATCTTTCTACAACATTTACTTTATCACATTTTTCAATACATAACCATTACTCACTCCAAACTCATCTATTGATTCTTACATCATAGCTATCATATATTTTATAATATCTACTCTCGTTAATTGTATAATTTTGTTTATCATATATTTCTGATATATTACAGTTTCCCCAAAATTCTAAAGCTATCAATCCTAATTAATACACTTCATTCTTTTCATGGTTATATTAAGGTCTTAATTCCTTCTTACCTAATGCAGTGAGCAATTCAGGTGATAAATACCATAAACTATCACCTGATAAAATTCTTTTGTAATGATTATATCCAGTTAGTTGAGTACAATTATTCAATTTTACATCTCCTTTTATCTTCTCAATTAACACATAATCTGGAGTTAAATTTCCATGCACTAAGTTGTGTTCATATAATTAACTCAGTATTTCTGCCAAACACTTCAATACATATAAACAATTTATTGAGGCTTATTTTGTAATTTGTCTTAAACTTATATCATAATATTCATATAAGGCAGTGACTTTATAAAATGTACTACATAAATTTGTTTCTTCTTGAGTATCAACTTCTACTAATTTTACTAAATGATCAATTTCATTCAAAGATTAAGTTTCTTTGAGTATCTAACATAAATTAGTATACTCTTCATAACTCTAACAAGTCTTAGATACCATAGCATATTATTTTGATTGAGATTCAATTAATTTGAATGATCCATAAATTTCATTTTCCTTGTAACCTTAAACTGTAAAGTTCTTAGTTTTAACAATTCCTTGTGCCACTGATTATTCTGCACCCATTAAGACAGATAAATTAATATAATAATAATTTTTAACAGATAAATAAAAATGTCAGTTAAATTATCAAATTTAATAGAATCTAATTTTATCACTAATTTTTAACCATTTATTATCCTATGATATTTTTAATTATTTTTTTAAAATCTTCTTAATATGGCAATCCTATTCATAATTAATGTATAAATAAATAAAAATTATATGTTTATTAGCTATCTCTAGGAAATTACTTCATTTAATTATTTTAATAAAATTATTCTCATTTAATTTTTCAAAAAATATTTTACTATTAGAATCTTTTATTAATTTTATTCATTTAATTTTCTACCTTTATAGATTCCATTACTTGAATATTTGAATTAATTTTGTCCATTATACTACCCTTTTTGATAATATATGATTTATCTTAAAGAATTT
>JPFL01000357.1:5371-27585 GCA_000733385.1 Paramecium biaurelia
ACAATCATATATTACAACCTTTTTTTAAGGTCTTCCTTATTAAGTTCCACAATATTCAATTGCGTTTAATACTTCTAATCCTGAAGCTACTTTTCCAAATACTGTATGTTTTCCATTCAACCAAGGACATGGGACAGTTGTGATAAAAAATTAAGATCCATTTGTATTTGGTCCAGCATTAGCCATTGATAAGAGTCCTGGTGTACTATGTTTTAATGTGAAATTTTCATCTGGGAATGTTCTTCCATAAATTGATTCTCCACCTGTGCCATTATGATTTGTAAAATCTCCTGCTTAGCACATAAATGATGGAATAATTCTATGAAATGATGATCCCTTATAATGAAGAGTTTTTCCAGATATCTTAGAAACAGTATCACCAATGCATAATTTTCTAAAATTTTCTGCTGTTTTCGGTGTGGCATCTGCAAATAACTAAATGGTTAAATATTCAATTTACTTCAAAGATGATTCTACCACTTGGGGCATTATTAATGTTGATATCAAAGAATACCTTTGGATTTTTAGTTGTGGCAGAAAATGAAAATCTAAATAATTTAGTAAACATTTTTATTATTACTAACAATTTATGTTGTTTTGAATAAAATTGCTAGATCTCTCAAAATCATTTGTATAATAATAAGAATAGCTTTTATATTTGAGTATATTGATCTGTAAAATTAAATTCTTTAATTATTTATTCTATATATATGAAGTCTTGTTGATTTATAAATATCTAATGAATGAAACTTTTTTGGATTATGTTGATTAAACTGAAACTGATTGATTATATAATAAATTCTGATTTATCTAATTAATATTAACTAAATAAATCTTTCCTCTTTGATATTGATAATCTTAAAGTAATCTATTAAAGGGATTCTTAATTAATTTTTAATTATTTTTAGAATTTATTAGAAAATATAATTAATTTGTTGTAAATTATACAGAATTATTTTTGTATATATATTAGAATTTTTAATGTTATAGAGTAATTTTACAGCATATCTGGAGGGTGTAGAAAAATAAATAATTAATAATGAATTAGATTATGAGGAAGCTACTGAGATGATATCAAAATTAAATCCATAAAGTTTAATGGAGAAAAAAGAGTTAATGTAGATTAAAAAAAAAGTATAATAATTGTAGAAAGATGAAGCCAAAGAAAAAATAAAAGAGAATTTAAATTCACATATCTTTTTATTAAGAGAACTATTAGAAAAAAGTAGAAATGTAAATAATAGTATTGAGAGATATAAATTATTAAGTGAGGCTGAGGAATAAAAAAAAATTACAGAAGCTCTTATTTACACATTAAATTAATATAAAGATTGCATTAGTTAAAAATTTGTTGGGGATTGCAAAAAGGTAATACTTGAATATGAAGAAGAATTAAGATAATCATTTTTATCTGCAAAAAGAGAAGAGGCAATATTCTTAACATCTTAAAAAAGCTTTTCTTAATCTATGTTTGTTAGTGAAATAGAATAAGAAGAGAGATCTAATTAATAAACAAACAAGAGATCTATAAGAGCTAAAATTTAATAATATTTTAATAAAATGTTTGGATGTCTAATTACTTCTAATTAATGAATAAGAGAAGAATATAAATGTAAATGATTTTATATTATCTGTTTAATTATCTTAAAAATTATTAATTTTAATTTACCTTCTTTATTTTATATAAATTAGATCATAAATAAGAATAATTATACTATTATTAAATAAGTAGTGAAATGATAACTTGTGTAAATATAAAGATTATTAGTAGTAAAGTTCATATTACAATTGAATTTAGAATGTTGACTATAAAAATTATTATTAATTGTTATATCAAATAAATATGTAAAAAATCAAATTGATTTAAGTTTTCATTAATGTATTATGAGTTGGTTTTTGAGTTATGTATAAAATTTATACATTTTTTAGTAGGTAATGAAAATGTATTATTGATTTCAATGTAATAAATAGTGAGATAATTATTTTATAAAATGAAAGCACCCACTCATAGGTGCCTACTATCAAGTTTAATTGAGAGTAATGAAAAGACTACTCGTTAAGCTAAAACACATGAATCTTTTGAGAGATTAAAGTATTCTTAACCTTAAACTGCAACTCCTAAGACTTAAATGACAAACAGAAAAAGCAAATAGATGAGTTTAGTGCAAGTTTAACAACTAATTTAGTAACCTCTTTTGAGAAAGAATCATACAGCTTTGTCTGAAGTGCCACATACTTGGAACACAAGTAGAAGTATAGAGAAGACAGTGGATTTACTTGCTATGCCTTAACATAAACGTGTGAAGTGGCTTGAAAAATAAAAATCTTTACTTGCTTAACAACCACCATTAACAGAGCGTATTTAAATAAGTCGTATAAAACAAATGGCAACAGCTACTAATTATAACAATTTTCTAAAGAAATTTAATGGTGAATAAATGATGATATTGGATAAAACAAAAGTATCAACAGCACCAATTTAGAAAGTACAAAATGAAAGTTTAGAAAATAAAGAAAGGTAATTCATTTTTAAGCAGCCATTACGTATAGTAAAGGGAATGAGTGAACACATGCTTAGAATGAAGAGTATAAGTAGATAACATGAATCAATACGTTCACCTCCAAGAAGACTTTCTAATCCTCGTTATGAATTGACTAATGCGAATAGAGTTCGGTTTTCTAAATATTATCAAGATGATAGTTTAAAAGTATTAAAATCTCAGAAACGAGATCCAAACTAAATATTTAAAGAATTGCATATAGAAGATATCCAATATACGGATTTGGATAGAGCATAGAATCATCCTATAAATATTGCCTTATTCAATATGTTAAAAGATGAGGAAATTATTCTAAGTAAATTTATTGATTATATTTAGAGTAATAGTAATTAGAGGAAGCAGAAAAATATACTGCTTAAGAATTGATAAAATAGAGATAAGACATTGAAAGATTTGATGAAATAACTCGTTAAGAGTATCATAGGAAATGTTATGTTGATTTCAAATCCAAAGCTATTAATTCAAAATATCAATAAAAACAATTTCATTTAGATTAATCCTTATTATAAATATTTCCAAAGAATGAAATTATAAATCCAGAATAATAAAAAAAAGTGAGAAGACAAAAAATTTTAAATATGATAAAGATGTTCTTATTTAAATTACATGAACTACATCTCAATCTTGAAGATCTCATTAACCATAGAGTTTATCCTCTTACAGCCTATAGTAATGAACGATCTAAATTATTCTTCGATTTAGTAAAATCCAATAAACTTGAATTAACTCATAGAGAATTGTAAGAAAATCGATATTTAGTGTATGAATTTGATTCATCTAAATTAACTCCTCTTCATCATGCAGTTATACGTAATCATGTTGAAATGGTAGAATTACTTTTGGAATACCATGCTGATGTAAATCGCAGAGATATTGTACTAATTATTTTATTATCCAGCTTGGAAGAACTCCACTCTTTTTTGGAATCCGCTCTGGTTACAATGATTGTGTATAGTAATTGCTATATCATTAAGCAATTCCTTGGTCTAACAAAAAGAATCAATATGACCTTTATTTAGATATGCTCAGTGATAAAGTTAGAGATTAGTATCGTAAAGCAAAGAATGTAATATATATATCTTGATAATCAAAGTACCATTTATAAATGCAAATGATGCCTTATACAAAAAGAGCTGCTTTCTGGATGGAACGAAGATATTATTTTACTTAATGAATAATATAAATATATAAAAATTTATATATAATTGTATAAATTGTATAAACATAAGTATCTTATACTCCTGATTAAATTATACTAAAAATCTAAACACAATCAATGTTTTTTCTTTTATCTTGTCTTCTTATCATGTCTTTATTAAATTTCCATCTTCTCCTTTCTGTCTTATGCTAAATTTAAATCACCTGTCTTTAAAGCAATTAAGTCTTCTCTGTAATTACTATCAGATGCTAAAGGGTAATCCTCATATTTTAATTTGTAAGGAAAATGTTTGAACCAATTCAAAACTTCCACCCCATCTATTATCATCCCAGTAGTCCATCTACCACTTATATTAGAGAGTTTATCTTATTATGGTAAGGCTTTTATTCCTTGATATTTACGATAAGTTTCTTAATTGAATTTATTAACATCTTTAACAGTTCCCTTTACAATATATCCTTCCATATAATCTTAAGGTGTAATCTTTTTACTAAACATTCCAGGAAAGGCTGTAACTATAATATCACAGAAAAGCTTATTCTCCAAATCAACTAACCATCCAACACCATTATAATAAAATTATCTATGTCCAATAGTCATTCCTTGTATAACTCCTGGCATTACATTGAATATAATTTATGTATTATTTGAAAATGTCACTTATAAATATCCATAGTTCTATCCTGTAATTGAATTAGCACTAAAATTAGCTTAAGATTCTAAATGACCGGTTATTTTAAAGTTTCTACCAAGTATATACAATCCTAATACTGGTGGATGATGTGAAATCTATTCACAATACAATATATTTCCATTCATGTATCCTTAAAAGGTTTCTCCCAAAATAGGATTGAAAGGTTTTTCCATATTTAAAAACAATATATTATAAGCAAGAGAGAATTATGCTACCAATTTCATTTATTCAAGTGGATCTTATAATTCTCCTGCCTTTTCTAATAACCATAGATATCCCATACTATAACAAGCTCTTTCCAGATTAGATCTTCTTTCAAAAATATTAACTGGTAAAGAAATGCTAATTAAAGATTTACCCATAAGTAAATTAGATCCTAATTTTTTTAACATAAATGTTATAACTTCTTTTTAAATTTCAAGTTTCTTTTTATTTATAAATCTCAAACCACCTTTTTCTAAGATTTCCCAATCACTTTACAAAATGATATTTTTATTTTCTGCAGTTTCTTTATAATAAATATTATCTGGTTCCAATGGTGTCAATTAATAATTATGAATTGATGACCAAAAGATTAACCCAGGATTTTTGGCTACCAAATCTAATAATTATAGATAATCATTTTTATTAATCAATTCTGGTTCTTCATCTAATATTATTTGAGATTAAAATTATTTGCAATCCACATCAGACAAAGATGAATCCATTTAAACTTCAATCACTCTTTAAGGTTAATATTATTCTATTATCTCTACATTAAGTGGTTCTTTAATAGCTTCCTCAACTATCTATGGAGTTGGAATCTTAAATTATTTCTAAATTAAATAACAATCTAAATTCTATAATTCTGAAACATAATGTAAAGATAATTAAGCATCATTTGCATATCCTCCATTTTTAGTTTCTGTTTCCCAAATTATCATAACTTATTATTATTATTATGGAATAACAGCTATTATACTTAATTAAATCTATCCTTCAAATTGATAACCATTTTATATATTATTTTGATATGTTAAACTCTTATCAATAATGAAAAAAGCATCTTTCTCTTTGAAAACATATCTTAAATATGTATAAGATCGTTTCAAATAAAGTAAACCATATTTTTTTCTCATTTCAGATATTATCATTGAATTGTTATTAAGCATAATATCTAAAATTATTGTCTAATCTATCTATGTATTCCATTATTTCATGACATCTGGACAAACCAAAGCTGAAACTATTGGAATTATGTTATCACTACTTATGTTCACTACAGCTTTTATTTTTTCTTATTATGTTTTATGTTGCAATAATCTATAATTATTAAATAAATTAATACCTCAATTTATTTTTAAAACTTATTAATTAGAATTCTGAATCATCCATCAATCTATCCAAGGAGAATAGCTCCTTATTATGAATAACATTCTATAGAAGAGCGGGAACTTTATTTTCAGGTTAAGGCATATTGCATAAATTACCTTTTACATTTTATACAGAGATAATAGAAACTGATTATTCTTTCTCTATTACTTATTATTGTTAATCATTTGACTATTTGGTATTTCCATTTACTGGTTTTGTCACTTAAGATTAGGTTTTGTGATGTGTCTTTAATTTGTCATCCATCATATTCTAAGGCTTTGATTATATTATTTCTGAACGCTTTTAAGGATAAACATTAAATGAATGACTTAAATCTTCGGATTATCGTTAAAATAATTTTTATTATCTTGATTTAATAATATTATTATCATACTTTATTTTTTTTAATTAGTCATCATCAATAAAAGCACAACATTGTCTTAAATAATTAAACCATCTTTCTGCTTATTATAAATCTTCACTTCCAAATAAGAATGTCTCTTTTCCACAAAGTTAGAAACAATATTAATTCTTTATTGATTCGCACCTTTATCAATATAAGATAAATTATACCATTTTAAAGAAAAATCTGAAAGTGCTAATTACTTATCTCTTTTCTTTGGATCATTCCTAGATATCATTAGTTTACGATCCATCATATTTAACTTTAAAATCTTATTATTCCAAAACCATCCAGACTTTTTTTTCATTTCAAGACGACCCTTTACTTCATCTTCAGAATAGATAAATGAATTCACAATATCGATATACATTCGAAATTTTACAGGAATTGGTGGATTTGTTAATTATTATATCTCTTCTTCAGACAATAACTCTGCATTTCCCATCTTATGATTGTCAATTGATGCTTATAGAACTTGTAATTTTTATTACACCTTCCCTGGTACTCTATCAGGATAATCTAATTTAGTCATGCAAAGTACTTTAGATAAATCTTTGCAGCTTTTTTACACAATCAATATATTATTTTTGAACCTTCTCTTCCATTATATAATTAAGAATAAATAATAAAAAACAAGGAATTCTATATAATTTATATCATTTATGTTCTTTCTTTAAATAATAACAAAGTATTATTCCTTTTTACACTATAAATAATATATTCATTTACATAAGAAATATCTATTAAAAACACACTTAAGATAATTTATTTTATTAATATGATTCTACTAAAATTAAAAAAAATTTCTCCTTTTTTATTTATATTATTTAATCTAATATATAATTTTCACATCAAATTAATAAATCATGATATACTAGAGATGAATTGAATTAAATTTATTTATTTTAAAAGACTTTCTATTTTTTATTGAATGTTTATTTTGTATAACCAATATAAATTTTTGGATTTATAAGGAATCACAAACAATTATGTTTTTTTATTTTATATTCGATCTTCATATATATATATTTTTTATTAATTCATTTACAAAATAGGTGAATTAGCTTTAAATTGTGTTACTATATACAAAGTCCATCTTATTTAAAATAACCATAAAAGCTATTCATACAAATGAAAATACTTAAAATTACATCATGCAATTACAGAATAAAAATGATTGTTGTTTATTAAGTAATAATGAAACAAAACAATTTTAAAAAAGTTTATTTTTATAATAAACAATTTAATATAAAACTTTATAATAATTATTTATTTTTTATGCTATCTAATAAAGTAAAACTCAAATAGATCAATTACAATAAAGAAAATACATTTCACCTTCTTAGTCAAGATTATCTTATTCTCTAAGCTTATTAAACTTTGATAGTTTGAATTTATTTTAAGGCACTGTAATTATTATTTTTTTATATAAAAATATGTTATATTAAATTAATATATAGTAATTAAACACTTGTTTTACTAGTGTATGATAATACTTAACAAATACTCTTATAAAAAAATACATATTGAAAAGTTATTATTGAATACATACATATTTATCAAATTTTATGATCCTTTAATGGCCCTTTTTGTTTATTGGATAGATTTCTTGATGATTTAATTATTTTTTTTGGGGAAATGGGTAGTAGGTGATTTAATCTGTTTCCAATTTCTTTAAATGTTCCTTAAATTTTATTTTTTTTATATTTAAAAGTTGGTGTTGTGATTTCTTATTCTTTGTTTAATTAGACAATCATATGTTCTCTTTTAACTGAAAAATTAATCTTCTCTAACTCTAATAGATCAAAATCTAAAGTTTGAGTTTTCAAATTTGTGACTGGTTAGTAATTTAAATGACACATTTTTGGATTCATCGTTGTATTAATGTTATATTAATTATGTTTAGATAATTGAATTTATGGATTTAAAAGATAATAATTGAGTATAAGATAATTAATTATTGATTATGCTGATGATAATTATTTAAGGTTTAAAAATTAATAGAGTATATTAAATTTAATACTTTATTTAAACATAGAGCCCAGTAATATTTAGGAAATTATTGTTATAAAACTATAATAAAATCATTTTTATAGTTAAAACTTTGGAAGCTCAATATTATGTATATTATTAACTTTAAGGAGTCGCATATAATAACTAGTTTATTCTTCATAGAGTTCTTTCCACTTTTTAATCTACAAAAATAGAATTAAGTTTAATTTTACTAAAAGATCATTTTTTTTTCGAATAGATGAACTTCGACTTTATTATTATGTTTGACGAGTTGGAACACTATAGAAGCGAGAGTTATTGTTAATTTCATTAATTTGAATTTAAGGCTTGCGACTTAGTTTTTTATCTCCAAAAGTAGGTGTTTATGGTTTAATGAGGAACATTTATATATATATATAATTATTTATTTGTAATGATATCAATTTTTCTTAACTTAGGCCATCTTACCCCATCCTCTAGCAATAGTGAGGACATTAGCGATTCTCTATAATGAATAGAAGGAGATTTACTTTAATTTTTTTGGATGCACGATAATCTTTTAATTTTGCTTATAGGTTGACAATAGATTTATGTGTATTATTAAGGAGCCATGGATGTTTCAGGATTTTTTCAGTTGTGAGTCTTTTTGCTGGATCAATAGTCAATAATCCTTTAATTAACTCCTTGGCTACAAATATGATATTAAGATTTAACCTTCATTGCTAATTTGATCCCAATAAGGTGAAGGGAATTAAAAGTTTCCAGTTTTGATCATTTAAAAGAGCTTATCATTATCTTCATCATAGAAAGGAGGGAATCCACACAACCTTGAATAAATATTACATTGTACATAATATAGAGAATAACGCCAACAGACCAGAAATCAATAGCTTCTGTGTATCCTTTGCCATTGATAATTTCAGGAGCCACATAACCTGGTGTACCACATTGAGTCATCATGACTTCTTCTGAACCAACAAATCGAGCAAGTCCGAAATCACTAACTTTTAATAAGGCTCCAGGTTCCATTGTTGAGTAAAGTAGATTTTCTGGTTTGAGGTCTCGATGTACAATTCCCATCTTATGACAATAAGCAAGTGCATCAATAATTGGTCTAAGTGTAGCAGCTGCCTCCTTTTCACTAAAATGATCTTTTTCAACTATTCTTTCAAATAGCTTAACATAATCAATAATTATTATATACCTCTCCACCTGTCATTAATTCTAAGACCATATAGAAGTATGTGTCATCTTCATAAATTTCATACAATTTCACAACATTGGGATGGTCAATCTAAATAATTATATCATATACTTAAGTAAGAATTTCTACTTCTGTTTACAAAGCTAATAAATCTTCATTTGATAGGTTTTCCCTTTAATTAAGATTGATTAAATACTTGTTAATTATTTTTACAGCGAATTGTTCACCTGTACTCTTTTTAACTGCTCTTTTCACAATTCCAAAGGCTCCCCTTAACTTATATTATTTCAATACTCTCCTAAAGTTTTCTCCAAGGTGTACACTTTGTTAATATCTTCGTTTCCTTACATTAATTATATTATTTATAAGTAAAATTTTTATAAGGTAAGTTTCTGCTTTCAAAAATTAATATATATTTATTTCTTAAATTCTAGAATTCTTATATGCTTAATAATATTTTAAATGCTACATATAAATATATTTACAATTACAAATTAAACCATTTTAATCTATTGATTTTTAAATTTGCAAGTAATATATATATTATCAATCTTTTAAAAAATATTAATCACTTTAATGGTGTATATTTAATAGAGAAGATAATAAATTTAATATCGATTATAGTAGATATAAAAAAGAAATAAGTTGAAAACTAAGAGAAGATGAAAAGAGTATAACAATAATGTGAATATAAATAAAAGAAAAATGAAATATTAAAAATAAATATATAATGGAAGCTAGCGAAGCATTACTAAGTAAAGCCCTCAAAATAGGATGCACAGTTACTCTGTGTTATAAAGATGATGATGGAAAAAACTACTATGCTTGTTGTGAAGGTTTTACATCAATGAAACTGAGATTACTACCGGCATCTAGGATTAAAGAATAAGGACGATTGAATTAATGTCTATTTAAAGTTGTACCTCCATTTTAGTTTGTGGAATATAATAAGGGAAAGGAAGCATTCCATTAGAAAGAGACTTTGAACCAAGTTACTAATGTTGATTAAAGAGGTAAGGAAGTTACCATTATGGAATAGACTCTAGACTCGAATTTCCAAAGCAAATTAAGCTTATGTAGGATGAATCGTAGTTGAACAAGGAATCTCTGGAGAAAATGAAAGGACAATCCATATTTTTTGGTCAAACAATCTAATTTATTCATTAAGCAAGCAACAAATACTTAAGTTATTTGAAAGATTAGGGAAGTGATTATGAGAGTGATAGTTGGAAAGCTACTTTAAAGAAAGAACATGGAGAGGATACATAATTCAAATTTTAGGCTTCATTCTCATTTTAATAAGAGACAGGAGGTTTAATTTTTGATGAAGACACTGTCTATATTGTGAGTGTTTTGGATATGAGTATTGAACCAGGTTTACATGCTTCTAATAAGAAGAAGGATAGAGAGAAGAGAGAACTAAACGTTGCTCCAGAGAAGAGATCTTTTTGGAAAATCAATATATTCTCTAAGTTTATGAATGATGAATTGGGATATTTGTCTGTTTTTGATGTTATTTGGATTAATTATTCTGAAACTAATGTAAATATATTTATTAAGTTTATTAGTTGAATATGATTGTATAGAAATATTCCCCAGATGAGAAGAAGAAATATTTGAAATTTGAAAAAGGTCAAGATTCAGAATAGATCAATTAATTTATTGGAGATAGTAATGGAATGTATGTTATAGAGAATATTGATCCAGAAAAAGGAGATTTTTTAAATGGTGGTTATGTTGAATGGGTCAATGAATATAGACTTAAACATTTAACATCAAATTATTATTTAAAATTAGAAGAAGTTACTGAAAATTAAGGTTCATTTAGATTGGTTGCAGTTGAAAGTATTTCTGAATCATCAATTTTCAAATTTGGAATGATATATTCTACAATAGTAAAAAAAGATAATTAAGAATTCTTAACAAAAGATTCTTATTTTAGATTATCATCAAGAAATTTAGATAATTAATATTGGTTAAAAATAGATACTGTTGGTCCTAATGACATTTATAAAATAGAGGGTGATAATTTTATTGAAGATATTACAATTCCTATTTTTGATTAAGATAAAAAGGATGAGCATGTATTTAATTTGGCTTGTGCATCCTTAAATGAAGTAAGATTCATTAAATATTTATTATCTTGTATGAAAATCTTAAAAAGAAGTAAAGAATATTTAGATGTTGATTTAAATAATAGTAATTTTTTTAAAAACTCCCAATTTCAAGATATTTACAAAAAGTTGGTTGTAAGATCATAACACTTAGAATAAGTATTAGATGATTTATATTTACTTTGTCATAACAAATTAGAAGGATTTGTGTCTTTTGATTCAGAATTTGGATTCCCTCATCCACATACATAAAATCTTCTTAAAGAATAATATTTCTTTGAAATTTTAATTTAGATTCTAGTTATTTGTTTCCCAACTTAAGAAAGTTTATAGAAAGCAGATGAACCTGTTGAATTAGTTTAAGTAACTAAATTATTATCAGAAGAATAATAAGTTGATTTAAATCTTGAAAAATAAATTATAGCTAGGTTTGTAGAAAAAAAAAAAATTATTTGTACCAAGATATTTAAATTATTGTAAGCTATGGTTATTGATAATATATCAAATCAAGAATATTGTTCTAAATATTTACCTATCTTATCTATGTAAGCTATGTATTTGAATGGAGCCATAAGTACTATTATTGCAATTATTCATAATTTTGAAGAACTTTTATTAAATTTAAATAAAGATGATAATCCACTTGATATGCCTTAATAAATTTTAAAGGCAGCTTCTATTAAAACTCCTTAAATTATTTAAAATAAATAAAAGAAAAGAAGAAGACATGAAATCAATAAACCAAGTGTTGATTATAATGCCTAATATAAAATCTTGTGTAAATAGATAAAAGATTCAATCTCTATTTAACTTCAAACATGGGATTTGCTTATGTTTTTTACTACTATGCTGAAGAGTAATCATTTCAAATTTAACAAAAAGATTGAAATTATGTACTTCTTAAAAGAATCAGTTTGTTTTGAAGAAAAAGGTATCAATATTAATCAGGAATCGGCTTATAAATATATACTATCTTCTTAAAGAGTATTTGAAGATGAAATTCTTATAAGATTAAAAAGTGATGGACCTTAATTGAAAGTTTATCGAGGGGATTAAGAAAGTACTCTACTTGACTATTATCACAAATATTCAAATAATAATGATCCAAGATTATTTAATTTTATCCCTTATGTATAGGAGTTGATGAAAATGTATTCAAGAATGTGTAATTCCAGAAATTATACTTGGAAAAAGTTTGCTGAAAATTTCTTTAATGTAGAAAGTTTAATTGAAAATATTTAAAACAATCAATATAATGTTGAAATTCGTTCAATTATTTGTAGTCTTTTGAATAAATTATATGTTGATTAAGAACCAAGAAGAATAATTATTTGGCCTGAACTTTGTAAAATTGTAAGAACAAATAGGAAATAAAATAAAAATGATATTAATAATACTATGCTTTCAGAAGGTAAATAATAAAATAAAATTACTAAAACTGATCCAGTTGATATTCCTAAAGTATAAGAAAAGATAAATGGATATCTTGCTGATGAATTAATATTTGTATAAAGTTAATCAGATCTTGTTGAATTAACTAAAGGACCTACAGAGAGACATGATATGTTAGATATTGTATTTAAAAATGCACCTGAAATATATAATGAACTTACATTAGAAGTTATTAAATTATTTAAATTATTGATATAATTTGGAAAATATTCAATAGTTATTGAAGATGATGAAGAAAAAACAATTATAAAAAATTAATAATTGTTTTCTAATATTAGAGCATTAACTGCTATTTTAGAATATAATTCAACATATCCAGAAGTTAGAAAGATTTTATCAATAAAAAGAAAAGAAGAAGAAAATTAAAAGAATAGTACAAATCTTTTTGGGTTTGGAGACAATAATAAAAAGAAAGAAGAATAAGTTTAAGTAAAATAATAGTATTCAGGTGAAGATGATGCTGAAGATTTATCAGAAGCAGAAAACTTTTAAAAATAAGTTGAATTTCTTTCATTAAGAATGAATCAATTTATGTATTAATAATAATTACCTAATGATCCTTTAATTAAATTAGAAATTTGTGAAATATTAGATTTGTATCTTGATAGTAAAATGGATTTTTATCTTAATAATTTGAAATTGTAATTTTCATAATGGGTAGATAAATTAAATCTATATAATGATGTATTTAATGGTGATTTAGACATTGACAATTAATAACATAAAGAAAAAATTCAATAATAATTTAGAGATACCATAACAAAAAATCTTGATAATATGTTACCAACAATTATGAAAACTGGAACAAAAGTTGATGATGAAATTTTTAAAAAGAAAGATAGTAATTAAATGTTTGGACTTATGAATATAGCTAATATTGCAAATAATCTTGCAAATAAGTTAGTAAATACAGATAATGATTAATCAAAAGTTAAATCTTTAGATGCTATAGAATTAAGTAATATTATTTAGTTTTCAATCTTTCCATCTTTGATATCAATATTTTGTTTAAATTAGAGTCTTGATTTAGAAACTAAGATTCTTCATATTTTAACTAGATTTTATAATTAAAGACATGAATTTGCAGATTAATCATCTAAATTGTTATTATTATTTGATGATACTAATATTACTATATTTAAAAAATCAAAAAAGAAAATATTGGTATTGGCTAAATGTGTTGATGAATCAGAAACATGGGTGTAGAATTTAGATGAACCATAGAATTTGAAAACTTTAGAATTAGTATAATAACATTTTGAATTTTTTACTTAATTACTTTTTAAAGGTTCATACTTGAATGAGTCATAAGAATTAGAAAAAGGACATGAAGGATAAGTTGATAGTATTAGGTAAGATATGATGAGACATATGAAAGTAGATAAATTGGGAGTAGACTTAATTAAGGACAGTGTATTTATGGTTGAATAAGAAGACATTGATCCAGAATTATAATCAAAATTAAAAAAGATGTTTTAAGTTTGTCTAACATTCTTAAAATATTTTTGTATGAATAACTTGACTAATTAGAATGTTATGTCTTAACATATAATTGCTTTGATATCTAAATTGAATACAGATTTAGGTTAGGTTGAATTACTCTGTGAAATATTTAGAGATAATAAGACAGTTTGTTATGAACGTTCATAAGAAGTCATTGATGATTTTGTTAGATTAATTATTACCAATGGAAGAAGAGTCAGATATTTGGAATTCTTCTTAGTTATAATGTAAATTAAAACTGAATATATCTCTTAAAATTAGAAAGCTGTTTTAAATTTATTTATAGATCCTAGATATAAGACATAATTGTTTTATATGTTACCAAAATCTGATGTTGATGAACATCCAGTATTTGATTTTGAAACTAAAATTCATGAAAATTCAAATTATAAAGATGAACCATTTGATTATCATGCTAAATTTATTGAAGTTTGTGCTTAATGTACAATAGGTAAGGAAGGATTGTTGAGTTCAGAAAATAAGTTGAAAGCTTAGATTACTTTTAAATATGTGATGGAATTGTTATTGGAGAAAGATGAATTTTCTGAATTTATTGATCCTCCTAGTGGTTTGTAATCTGAATAATAATTTATGGAAATTCCTACTCATAAATAAAGATCATAATTGTAAAGTGGAATCAGTATCATACCATTTACTCATGCTAAATTGGAAGGGATCACTAAAATGAAACCATCTTTATTAGATTTGTTATTTTATACATATTTAGAATCAGAAAAAATATCTGAAGAAGTATTTTCATGTTTTGATATGATCATTTAATATATTGCAAATGAAAAAGATAGAATTATGAGATGCAAAAACCTTATTCCACAATTTACTGATTATTTCTTTAGCAATCTTATGCTTGTAGTAAATGGATTGGTTAAGGTATTAAATAGAGAATTAGGATCTTAAGCATTATAATAAGGATCAAAATTATAGAAATAATCTACTGAATTTTATAGAGAACTTGAAGAACTGAGAAACTTCTTGACAGATTAATTTACATCTAGATTTCAATTGAGTAATCGTTAAAAGACCTTATTATAGTATTTCAAAGATAATATTATTATGAAGGAAGAATTAAACAAATAAAATTAAGATGATCAAAGATATTAGTAAGAAAAAGAAAGATAAAAAAATAGATCTAGATAAGCTTCATAATATAAGACTCCAAAAAGATAATAAACAATTTAAACATCAAAAAGAGAATTAAGTACAGATTAAATTTGGAAAGAATTATGGGATATATTTTTGACTGAATTTTTGGATAGTGAAGAATTAATAGAATCTATAAATAAAGAATAAATGGCTTTTGCTTAAGCTATCTCAAAGGTTGAAGATATATTTATTAAAGATAAAATTGTTCATTAACAAATCAATAAATAAATTATATTTTAAAGACTAATTGCATTTTTAGAGAAGTCTTCAGCTTCAGCTGATAACATTACAACATTTAAATTAATATTAAATGTATTAAGAAATTTCATTCATATAGAAGATGAATCTGAATTCACTCCTGATATGGATGAAGAAGAAAAAAAAACTATTGTATAAAGATAAAAAAAAGATAATTAAAACTTTTTAAATAGTAATAATGCTATGTAAATGACATTAACATTACTAAGTGATATTTCAGATCCTATCAATTCTTAAAAGATTTTTAGTGAATTAATATAATTTGCAATTGATCTTCTTGATGGAGGAAATTAAGATATATAAAGATCTATTTGGAATTACTTTTAGAATTTTACAGAAAGTGAAACTATATTTTTAAGATTACATAATGAATTTTAAAAAGCCATAAAAAATATGAAAAAAAATGATGAAATGTAATAATCATTTGGATTCTAAAAGCAACCAGATTTAATTAATTAGATTTTAAGATTACTTTAATTATTTGCAGAAGGACATTATAGAGAATTATAAGAATATATGTACTTTCAAAAATTCAATCATCATTCTCATAATCTCATTTAAGATTTTATAGATTTATTATAATCTTATATGTTTGCAGTTGAACCTGATTATTTTGATAATATGGTTCAAAATTTTGATACAATAACTGAATTTATTTAAGGTCCTTGCAGAACTAATTAAAAAGCATTAATTGAGGCTAATTTCTTAGATTTAGCTAATAAATTATATGAGATAGATGAAATTGCTTTAGAAATATAAGATGAAATTATTGAAGATGAAGAGTTTCTTGATGATGATAATTAAGAATTATTTACAATATAGAAACATTTACCTAGATGGATGATTGCATTCCTAAAATATAAATGTTCAATTACTTTAATATCTTTATTGGAAGATAGAGAAGGTGATGAAATTATCTAAAGAATTCAAAAATCTTTAAGTAATGAAAATTTGAAATCAAATATTAGTAACATTTTTTATATGTTTCAAATATATTCTAATGAAATTTATGACCTTAAAATATTCAGTCATTTTGCTAATAGTTAACCAAAAACAAAAGATGAAAGAACATAATGTAGTTTTATTATTGAAACTGGATTTAATTTATTTTTCATTTACTAAATACATTAAAAAACAAAGAACAAAGCTGTATAATAGAATAAAAGTGAAGAGGAAGAAACTGATGATGTAACATAATAACTATTAAATAGTCCATTCTATAAATTAATATTATTAGTATAGAATTTAATAAAAAGTCTGTAAGATAGTGCATTATAGGTTGCAAAAATATATTAAAAAACAGAAAAATAAACTCCAAGGGAAAGGATGGAGAAATTATAATAAGCTAGATAATAATTATTTCCAAAAGCATATAAGTTCTTTTTTTCAAAAACTGCTAAAATAGAAATAATGTTAGAAAGTAAAAATGTTGAAGAAACATATTTTTATATTCCCCCTTATTGTTAACTTGATGATGATGTAAAAAGAAATTTTAATGAGACAGCTAATAGAAATTCAAATAAAGCTAAAGTTACATCTTTGGTTGAAAGTTCAGAGGAAATAATAAAAACTATGAAGTTAAATTACAAAATTCAAGTTTATTTAAATTAAATTAAAACACTTCAAGTGATTATAGAAAATATAGATTTATTAAGAGACATAGAATTTATTATTGCATTATTAATTAATCTGTTTATTTTTCTATATTATAAGAAATAGTATGATACAACTGAAATAAATGCAGATCTTACAGAAACAGAAAAATGGTCAGATAATGATAGTTTTGAATATTAGAGTCTTATTGATTCATTAGGAATTTTATCAATTGTACTTTCAATTTTAATAGTTGCATTCTTTTTAAGCAGAAATGCTCCATTATTATTAGAAAAAGCTTGGAGTGGTGTTGGACAAGAAAAATTAAATCCCCTTGCTTATTTAATAAGATTACTCAAAACTGTATATTATTTATTATCTGATTTCTTTGCTTTATATTATATAATGTATGGAACAGCAGCAGTATTAGGTAGATTTGTTCATAATTTTTTCTTTTCATTTCACTTATTTGAGGTGATGATTAGATTTCCATTATTATTAAATGTAGTAAAATCTGTATGGAATCCAAGGAAAATGATTTTATATACAGGACTTTTATTATTGATATTCATGTTTGTATTTACAGTATTCTCATACAGAATTTTTTATGAAAGTTATGAAGCTGGTTTTTGTGATTCTATGTGGATATGCTTTTTAGCAACATTAGACTCTGCTTTCAAATATGATCAAGGTATTGGTGGTTTCCTTAAAAGCCCATATGAAGTTTATTAAGATGATGAAGTTAAACTTGTATTAAGATTTATATTTGATAATTTCTTCAATATTTTAGTTATTATTGTTATGTTAAATATTGTAGCTGGTATTATAATTGATACTTTTGGTGAATTAAGAGAAGAATTGCAAGAATACAATTAAGATTTAGAGAATTTATGTTTTATATGTGGGTATGATAAAGAAACAATAGAGAAGGAATCAATTAATTTATAAAACTTCTCTGATCATATTAAAAAAGAACATTACTAATGGTATTATTTATTTTATATTGCTTACTTGAGAGAAAAAGATCCAACTGAATATACAGGAATTGAAAGTTATGTTGCAGATAAATTGGATGCTGTAGATATTACATGGTTCCCATTAAATAAGTATAAATATATAATATAATTTGTAGAGCCTTATGTTTGAAGAAGGATTTTGGAAATGAAGAGGAGAAAAACATTGCTACCTCACTTGTAACTATTAAAGATAATGCTTAAGAACTAAAAAATATTTTAGTTGAAATCTAAACAGAAATAGAAGAAGAGGATTGATTATTTTATCTATATTATACATTGTCTTTTATATTATTAATAATATCAAAGAATTAGTAATAATTAATAATCAATTTATATAATAAATTTGTTAAATTAAATGATTCATAAAAATTTAGTATTTGGAAATCATATTACAGCAGATAAATTAGAAAGATTAATCAAAAAATAAAAGATATTATTAAAATCTCCATTAGATTCAAAATAAGAAACAAAAAATAGAAAAATTTGTAAATCTAAAAGTTTCAGATTCGAAATTCATCCACATAATTTTTAAGTGACCAATAATTCTTCTTTAAAAAATTAACTATTATTATAGTTACCTATAGATAAAAGTACTAATAGACGTGTTTCTTCTAAACCAATTTTAGAAGTTTTTTCAAGAAGTTAGAAATCAATGACATGCTTATAATTAAAAAACACTAGTGTAGCTAATAAGTAGTAAAGGAGATGGAGTAATTATGAATTAATAAGTGAAAAATAAAAGCGTCTTAATAATAAAGCTCCAAAATCAGTAATTAAATATTAATATCTTATGGATGTAAAAGCAAAGAAAAGAAAAATACAAAGAATGAAAATGCAATACAGTAAGTTCATTTTTTTATATAGAGTTTTTGGGGAAAAAGAATAATAAGGTTAGAAAAACCAGAAGTAAAACATTACCTTTAGAACCAGTTATAAAAATGAGACACAAAAGAGCTTAAACAATGATTGGAGAACATTTTGAAGGACTTATTCTTCCTTTAGAGAATAATTTAATTAGAAAAATCATTAAATTAATAATGATGAAGAAGGTAGTTGTTAAAAGATAAACTTGTTTTTAAATTCCAAAAAGAAGTATGATACTTTCAAAAGAAAAATTAATAAAATTTTAATAATAAATAAATGAAAAATTAGTTTCATAATCAGAATCTGATAGTTAGATTGATGGATCTGTTTGCATAGATTCATATAGATCATATTAAAGAAGAGTTAATTTTGAAGAGAAAAAAAATAAATTAAAAATAATATCAAAAAAGAAGAAAAACCTTATCAAAGCGTTATAAAATAAATAATCTTTTAATATAATTACTTCTTATATTTAAATGAAAACTAAAACTGAAAATTCTTAGAATTCTCCTTATTAAAAGAGTAATTTACAAACCTTATGTGATTTTATGTCAAAGTAAGGAGATAGATTGACAACAATTCATAGTACATATGAGCAACCTTAAATTTAGTAGAAAATGTAAAGATAAAAAATATTAACTAATTTATTTCCTTATTTATAACCTTAGAAAAATGTCAATAAATGAAATTCAATTTTTCAATAACTTATACTTTTAAATATAAAATAATTATTTAAAGTTAATTAATTTTATATATAATTAAAGGAATGACTCGAAAATGTTATATAAATTGTAATATAATTTTTAAAATATTTAATTCTTTCATGCCTTTATTATTAATTTGTGGTCCTCCAGCAAGTGGTAAAACATAAAGAGCATTAGAGATACAGAAATTTGTTAAGGAGAAGTTAAATAAGGATTCGATCATAATTAATGAAGAGAATTTACATTTATTAAAGGATGATGCTTATAAAGATAATACAAGTGAAAAGATGACAAGAGGATTTTTAAAATCTAATGTTGAAAAATATATCTAAGCTGGCTAATTAATAATATTTGATTCTATTAATTATATTAAAGGATATAGATATGAACTATATTGTTTAGCAAGAGCTGCCAAAATTACTAATTGTCTTGTATTTTTATAATTTTTAATATAGTTATATTTTAATGTACCATTAGAAATTTGTTAACAAAACAATCTAATGCGTGATAATAAATTCAATGATAACTTATTAATTGATTTATATAAAAGAATGGAAGTTCCTAAATAAAAAGATAGATGGGAATGTCCTTATTTTGAAGTTAGATTTTAAGAAAAAACTCCTATTGAAGAAATAATAGAAGTGTTATTTTTTGCAGAAAAAACAGCTAAAGATCCTGTTGCTACAAAAAAAGTAATTATAAATATTTAAATAGGAATAATAAAATGATGGGAATTTTGTACATGAATAAGAAAAGAGAGTTTAAGAAATTTTAGATTAAATCTTAAATAAATAAATTGAATGTATTTAAATTGGAAATGGGTCCATTAAATTTTAGGGAACTAAATCATTACTTATTTTAAAACGTGCATTAAGCATAATTGAATTAAAGAAATTAAGATTAGAATTCTTGAATATGCTTAGAATTACTCCAGTAAAATCACTAGAATAAACAAATGAAGCTTTCATAAATTTTATCTAAGCTCAAGTCGAACGATTAGGATAATGAGATTTTCTTCATTTAGACATATATTTATTTCATAAATAATATTTTTGGAAGATTTTAATTTCTCTTTTTTCTCAATTAATTCAATTATATGTACATATATATATGGTATTCTAAAACTCTAATACATCTTAATTTTTTCACTATCTTTTATCATTAAGAAATGAATCGAGTCTTAGACTCATAAACTATTGATCTTTTAACAAATTACGAAGACTTACTTAATTCTACACTAGAACAAGACCAACTTGACTAAATGTGTCATGAACTCATAGAGACCTTTTGTAATTTTAAGAATTATATTTAGTTCTATACATAGAGGAAATGTAAAACTAAAAAAGTGAAATAAGTCTTTATATGAAATCAAAATAATCTGAAATTGACATGCTACACTTCTAGGTTTCTAAATAAAATAATCAACTTGAAGATCAAAAAAGAGATTTAAATAGATAGATTGACATATGCTAATAATTAGAATTATAATTGTCATTCTTTGAACAGAAATCTTAGAAATCAGAAAAAGAAATTCTTTAAGTAGAAACTGAATTAAGAAAAAAACTTCATTAGCAGAATCAATAATATCGAGATTAAATTTAAATCTTAACAAGTGTGTAATAAGAAATAGATCAACAGATTCTTCAAATCTCTAGAGAAAAAGGATAACTATAATTATTATTTGAACAACTCTAAAAAAAATATGAAGATAAGAAATTCTTAATTACAAATTTGACTGAATAATTGGCAAATCTATAAACCACTTCAAGTTTCAATACAAAAATATAGAAAAATAATAACGCTATTATTGATAGTTAAGATGAATCTATAGAAATAAAACCTTAAGAATAAAGAGGTTAATATTCGAATTGTATTTCACATAATTAAATTAATTTTAAATGGGAAAAAATTTAACCTAGTATATCCTCCATTCGGAATTCTATGACCGTAATAAATCCAACAAATACAAGATGTGACATATAATCAAAACAAAAAATTAAATCTTTGGCATTTCTTAACTTTAAACCAGAAAAACAATGTGATCCTTATTATGAATTTTTTAAATTGGTACCTTTTATTTTTTTATAATATATAGATTACTCAATGTGTCAAGCTAGATTTAGGAAAAGTTCATATATTTACAATGAATTTTGATTATCTTTTTGAAAGGTTTAAAAAAAATT
>JPFL01000357.1:27605-59627 GCA_000733385.1 Paramecium biaurelia
TTAAAAAAAATTGTATTCCTTTCAATCAATGGTATAATAAAATATTAGATGAGATTTTTACATGAAATATACTAAAAATTAATTAGAATTAGATTATTTATATTTTTGAATCTATATATAATATAAGTTATCTATAATTATTTTTTTTAGTTATTATAAATTTTATTTATTTTATACTAATAAACAATCAAAATGAACTAAAAGATAATATAAATTTATAATAGGTTCTAGCTTAGAACTATTATCATAATAATAATACTTAAGCAATGGAAGTATTATTAATTCATTTCATGTAATAGTTTTTACAATTAGAAATGTAAAAAGTAGATGATGATATTACTTATCTGAATTGTAGGTTTTACATATTAGGACTATCCTGTTGAAATTTTATAAAGAGAACAATTAAATACTGGTATTTTAATATGGAAATCTAAATATATAAACTAGATCCAGAATATTTTGTAAGAGTATTTCTTAAAATTGGAAATTAAAAAAAATTATGTTCATAAATTAACAATTGAGAAAATGGATATCAATGTTGAAGTAAGAATCTTAATTAACAACTAGAGGAGAGGTATTATATAATGAAGTTATGGAACTTAGAGATTTGCAAGTTAATTCACTAAGGTTTATGATTTAATATGATAAAAATACCCTAACTTTATAAAACTAAGATAAGTTTTAATATCTAATTGTAAAAGAGGGATCTAAATAAATAAAAGGATTAATAGAAAACCTTAGATCACAATAAATTTTAGTTTAATATATATATGCAATATTATTAATAATATAATGTAATCATAACAATTACAATAACAGCCTTAATAAATAAAAAAAATAGAGGGTTCATCTACAAGTCCTTATGGCAAGATAAAGTTTGAAAGTAAGCAATCTTAGAATTCTCCAGGCATATTAGTATTAATAAGATTAATAATTAGAAAGAGATTGGTTAATATGTGTATAATTTGAATGATGTGATTGGTACTGGTGAATTCAGTTCAGTCTATAAAGGTCAGGATTAAAATACAAATGAGATAGTAGCTATCAAGATAATTGATAGAAAGAGCATTTAAAACAATTCAATTTTTAGAAATTTATTAGTTAATGAAATTAATATCCTTAAGTCAGTGGATAATAAATGCTTGCTTAAATTATTCAATTACCTTGAAACAATAAATAATATCTATATTATAACAGAATTTTGTTCTGATGGTAATTAGTCAGTGAATTTTAGGTGATTTGCAGTCTATTATAGAAAAAAAAGGATATTTACCAGAACATAATGCAGTGAAGATTTTAAAACATCTCATTAAAGCATTACTTTATTTAAAGGAAAGAAACATTGTACATAGAGATATTAAGACATAAAATATTTTAGTTTCAAATTAAATACCTAAATTAGCAGATTTTGGATTTGCTGTTGACTTAAATCAACCTTAGACAAAGTATATATATAATATATGAAGAGAAATATTATAAATAGGAACTCCATTATATATGGCTCCAGAAATATATTCTAACTATCAATATACTTCAAAAACAGATTTATGGGCACTTGGTATAGTATTTTATGAAATGTTATTTGGTAAGAAATTATGAAATAAATAGGAAAGGTACCATTCAATGCTAAAAATCCTAAAGAACTTGAACAAATGTTTTAAATTCATAGAAAAACTAATTCTATTTAATATGACAATGGACCATAAAAAATCACAGAAATAGCTAAAGATTTTATTAACTCAATTTTAGTGATTGATCCTACATAAAGATTTGATCTTTCATAGGTTGCTAATCATCCACTAATATAAAGTAATTGTTATTGTTAAACAAGACCCACATCCACAAGCTAACAAATAAAATTGATGTATTGTTAATCATAATAAATCAAAATATCTATTGAATATAATTAGATATAATTATTATTCTCTTTTCTTAAATATTATTAATAATAAATTAGAATAAATTTTTACCAAAATATAAATAAAAAACAATTTAAAAGTAAATTAATTTATTTTAATTGTAATAATGAAAACAATAATAAGAAGATTATTTATTGATTTTGGTTAAAATTCAACAACTTGTTTATTTAAATAGAGATCTTATTTGGGAAATATTATCTTAAATCAAAAGTTATTAAATATAAAGGGTAAATTAAAACATTGATAATTTGAAGATCGAAATTCTTTTTGGAAGATAAGATTAATCTCTTATCATTTAATTTAAATATATTAAATAGTTAAATCAAAACATGCTAGTTTTAATTACTCTTGTGATTACTTATCTACAAATAGGACACTATATATTAATAAATAAGTTTTACATTTTTAAGATTTTCAGTGCAATTAAAGCAAAGAATAAAATGGCAGCATTCCATTAGTACACTATCAATTTGTCTAATGAAACATATTTTACAGAGATGCTTTTCCTCTTCTCTTTAAATTTTATTAGTTAATTCCTTAACCTATTCTTTGAGTGTGACAACTTCTTCATCTTGAAGAATAGAGGAATCCTCTTAAGGATAAGTGAAATTTATTTTTTCTGTTTTTGTAACAAAGATAGTGTACATATCATTTAATCTTTGTCCATCATAACCTCCTAATAGAAAGAATTGATTTTCTAGATTAACTAATTTATGAAATGTCCTAGCTGAAGGAATATTTCCAGATGTATTAATTTTAATCCATTCTCTTTTTTTAAAATTATATTAATGTAAATCATTATATCTAATTTATAAATGATCTACTCCACCAAATAAAAACATATTTTAATTGTAAACTAAAGCTTCATGTCTATATCTGGCCTTTGGTTTTTGTCCACTGCATCTTCTGATTTCATAAAAAGTATTTGTTACAAAAGAATATTCATACATTTCATCTAAACAACTAGTACCATCCCAACCTCCAAAAATGAACATTGAATTTTAATAAGAAACAGCTGTATGTCCAAATCTTCCTGTTATTTATTAATCATGATCCAATTCAACCCAAGAACCTTTAAATTTCCAAATATCATTAAATATTTATTTATTTTCACCTTTTCCTCCAAAAATATAGATTCCATTACAATATTCAACTAAGGAATGATCAGTTCTTTTTGCAGGATTAGAACCTTATTAAGTTTCCATAGCAAAACTATTATTTTTCACATTAAATCTATATAAATCATTACAATAAATTTAACTTTATGTTTAAACATAACCTCCAAATAACATTAATTAATCATCAACTGCAACCATCTTTGCTCCAGATCTAGCTGATGGTATTTAACCTGAAGTAATAATAATAGACCAAGAATTGCCATCAAAACAATTTAAATCATTATTAATATCTCCAGATTGATCTACTCCTCCAAATAAATAAATTTTATTTTAAAGTACACATACAGTATGTCCAGTTCTAGGTGTAAAACGATCTTTTAGATCCAATTAAATCCACATTAGATGTGGTGCTTATCTAAATTATTCAATTTATTATCTGCCATTCTCTGAATCCAAATTGATTCTATGAACATCATTTCTCCTTTATCCATCAAATCCTCCAATTAAATATAAATGATTTCCTAATACTACACATTTATGGAAAGAACGAGGAGATGGTGGATTCTAAACAACTATTCTACTCCATATTGAAGATTAGAAATCAAATCTTTATAAATCATTAAATCGTTCTTGATTCTAATCTACTCCTCCAAAAATGAAAAGGAACCCTTTATAAATATTGGCAGTATGTCTATATCTTCCAGCAGGTGGGTTTTATTATTTAACCATTTGAAAAGTGCCATTACTATTAGAATAAACCCATAAATCATTTAATGTATTATTACCATCCCATCCACCAAATAAATAAAGCTCATTTTAATATGAGGTTATTGTATGTCCAAGACGTGCACTCAATTATCTTACTTAACTCAATGCCTTCCATTCTAAAGTACACAGATTTAATTCATGTAAATCATTAAATCGTTTTTATCCATTTGATCCTCCAAAAATATAACATAAATTTTTTTAAATAGTGAATGAATGATCCACTCTAGCTGGAGGTGGTTAAGTTTTCGGAGTTATCTTATCCCATTAATTATTTACAGGATTGAAACGAAAGAGATCATTAAAATATTCTCCATGCTTCCAAGTATAACCTCCAAAAAAATAAAATAAATCTTCATAAACACATCCCAATGATCCAGATCTTGCTGATGGAATTTCACCTGATAATTTTAGTTTTGTCCATCCCTTATGATATTTATACATATCATTCTATCTGTCTTATTCATCAATTCCACCAAACACATAAATACACTCTTTATATGCTATTACTGTATGTCCAGTTCTTGGAGAATAATCATTTACATCACTGGGTAATAATTCCCATTACATTATTTAAATTATTAAATATGTATTATTAGGCACCAACTCCTATGATGCCTCTGGCTCATGCAATGAATAACCCAATCCAAGTATAATAAGCTGCCAATATTCGGAAACCTGATTTCCCCCCAGATGTAATAAATATAAGTATAATCCTTAGATGCAACCAATCTTTGTCATACCTTAAATTGCTCATATCAAATCATAATTAAAATCAAAATGTAGACCTTATGAACCCATTTTGGGTGTTGGAAGAAAAGCAGAATGGATATTGGATAAATTTGAAGATGAATATGAATAGATGGAAAGAGAAGAAAAAGAAAAAGGTATTTATAATTATAATTCTGTAGATATTGTTAAACCATCAAGATTACCACCTAAGATTCTTAAAAGATTTGAGAAGAAAAGATAACATAGTGAAGATGTGAAGAAAAGATTGTAAACATGGAATCCGTTTGAAGATTCAAATATTACATCTGATCCTTATAAAACATTATTTGTTGGAAGATTGAATTTTGCAACAACAGATAAAAAAATACGTAAAGAATTTGAAGAATATGGACCAATAAAATCTGTTAGAATAGTGAGAGATTCAATTCATGATAAACCTAGAGGCTATGCATTCATTGGTAAGGGGGTGATCATAAATTAAAAGAGTATGAAAGCAAGAACAGTGTTAAATCAGCTTATAAATATGCAGTAGATAAGCGTATTGATGGTCGAAAAGTAGTTGTAGATATTGAAAGAGGTAGAACAATTCTTAAATGGAGACCTCGATATCTTAGTGGTGGATTAGGAGAATTGAGAAGATCAAGAAGTGAAGAATTATTGAAAAAGACTAAAGATGATTAAGTAGAGAAAGAGGAAGAAGATAAAAGACGAAAAACTAAAAAAGGTAATTAATTATATCTATTATTTTTATAGATGATGGCAAATCAACTAAAAAACCTAGATCTCGTTCTAAGAGTGCCAAAAAACATAAAAAGAGAGATGAAAGTGAATTTAGGAAGAACAAAAAGAGAGAAAAATCAAAAAAGAAACATAAATGAATTGATGATAATGATGAATAACACAAAAAAAAGGTAAATTTATTTATGGTAAGTATTCTCTTTTAAAACATCTTTCTTCTCATTCATATGAATAGTTTATATAAAATATATTTACGATACCAAGCTCTCAAACGTGCCATTTAATCTACTAAACTATATCTTAGATATGCCTAATTTAAAGAAGAATTGGAGGACTAAAAGCTTAATAGAATCTGTGTTGGGCAAGATCGTATGGGTAATAAGTTTTATTAATATTATTCATATTATGGATTACCCACTAAAAGAGAAGTATATATACATTACAATAACACTATTAGATTAGATTTAAGGATGATAGAGAAAGAATAGTTAATGATTTAGCATATTATGATTGGCTATATAAACGAATTGAATAACCACCTACAGAAGATTAAGTTGAATAATTGTAAGCTCTTTTATTTTATATGTAGCTATAAAGAAGAATAATTGCGTTTTTAAAGAGCTAGAGAATGGGATGAATAACAAGAAAAGATGATGTTAGCATTTTATGAACAAAGAAAAATTAGAGAAGAATAATACAAGAAAGCATATTTGGAATAGAAAAACTTTAATCAAAATCCTGAGGTGTTTGAAGAAATATCTAATAATTCTGAATTGAAATAAGAGTCTCAAAATGAGTAATGGTAGCCTAAATCAAAGCGCTGATTTCATAATATTAATCACATATATTTAGTTAAGTATTGTCAATTCTATTGTTAATATCAATATTATGAAATTTTATATGTAACTATTTATATTTGAGTTTTTTATATTCAAGTAAAATGAAGTAAGTCTATAATCATTAATTAATAAATCTAATATAAGAATTGAATATCTTTCTTTTTATGATAATTTTTCTTATTGAACAATTATCTGTATTCCAAGCACTATCAGAGAATACAATATTATTGATTGTAGTAAAGAAGATAAAAAGAAAGGTGAAGAATATCATAAAGAAGTGAAAGATAAGTTTACTGATAATATAATATATTGTCTTCAGGATATTGACTTAAATTATTACATTTATCTTATTAATTGCATATAATATTTTATAATGATCAAAACAATTGAACTGGTGATTTGATGGCATTTTTAAAATCGTAATAGATAGTTACAATAGGAGCAGATTCTTGGGAATTTGATCCTTTGATTGATAGGGCATCTCCAATTTTTTTATTGAATATATATTGTAATCTAATTGGGATAAATAACTTACTGATTTTGCTTTTCAGCATCTAAATATAATCTGATATCTGCAATTCCTCCATGTCTATCTTATAATTCTTTATTGATGAACATGAGGGGATCATTGTAAGCTACAACAATTTCAAAATTTGGATAAGGCCAATCTTTTTCTAGGATGACAAATTTGAGTTTGATGTATTAATGTTATTCACTGTCCATTTCGAATGATGGCTAAAATAGGAGTATTGTTATGTATGTATATGTACATAGATATTATTGGCGTTCATAATAATTTTTAATAATGAAATATACTATCATAATTCTTCAAAACCATTTTCAATTTATTGATTACCTTCTATTGTTTATGATTATTTAGGTTCTGATTAGTCTTGTTAACCTTCTGTTTACTTTTTGATCCATTCTCTTGTTTTAACAAAACGTTCAGGAGTTTTAGGTTCAAAATTAAGTTGTCTGAATGCTTTTTCTCTTCTTAGACGACCTCCATATTTAAAGAATTATTGAGACCAATATTTAATTGCTTATTAAAGATCCACAACAGTTTTTGGTTCTTTCCACCAAGTAACTACTTTAGTTGCACTGTTCTCTTACACATAACTAAGAAATTCATAATAATCAACAAGCATTTATAGTAACTCATCTTGAAAATCAATTTTATGATTAATGAGGTCTTGTATCTATTTATGTATTTAAAATTTCAAGAAATTAGTTTGCTCTGAAAAATCTTTCACCATAAAAGAAAGTGAGATAGAGAGGATTTATTATATTACTTAATCACAAGTTTAGAGTGTAGGATTATTGAGTGAAAAGTTACGACTTAAACTAAGTTTGTAGTTAGTTTCTTGATTTATAAGAGTTTCAACTTCAGCTTGAGGATCAATCATAATCTCATTCTGATTCTACTCAATCTGGATGACCTCAATATTTGAACGAGGGCACAAGGCACCCATTTAATTAATTATATAAATGCAACACATTATATATATATCCATCACAGTATATCTGATGGTAATGGCATCTCAAATATGAAATGACTAGCCATAATACTAGCCGCTTCAGGTTGGTCCATTGGAACCATATGCCCAGCATTTCTAACAGAAACAAACGTTAATCCATCTATTTCCCATACATTGCCAGCATTTTATGGTTCTGATCCTTTCTCTCCTGGTTTATACCAAGGTCTCCATTCTTCAATTGTTGGTAAGTCTAAAATATAACAATTAGTATAAACTTAGTTCCTTCTATAATTTATCTATCCAATACAATGTACCAGTGATTGGAACTATTCCATCAACATCTCCACTGAATTTCAAGATTCTGATTCCATTCTTGAGTAGTTTTGGATATAAATGATAAGTGGCTCCTGGATCTTTCTTGTAATCAATATTTGAGCAATCATTCCAATAACCAGCATCATCTCTAATATGTAAAGCCTAGATTATATAATGGAAGATAAACCTTTCTAAAGGCGGCATTATTAAGATAAAGGAATAAGGCTTCGGATTCAGAACATTCATTGACCTATCCAACTACTCCTTCTTTCATTGGATGTAATTTGAATCTCTTCTCTTTGACCATTTCTCCTTTCTCATTATAAAATGGTAATTGATAACATTTTCCATATACATTATATGGATTAAAATAGTAATCACTATGATAATAATATTAATAGTATTACTCATCTCCATTAATTTATTCCATTACTTCTCCATAGATTTCCATACATTCTGGAATAGATTTCATATGACAATAACTTGTCATTGCTTCAATCTTATCATTTAATTTTTCACTAATAAATCCATGATTATGAAGGAATTTATAAAAATGAACAGGGAAATTAAATCCTATATCTGTACATTCTGTAGGGTCAGTACATCCATTACCAATCATTAAACCCTTCAATCTGATCCTATCACCAGCTGCAACTTTTGCATTATAATCAATGATCTCATTTGCTAATGTTGGAATGTATATTCCAGCCCAACTTTCACCAGCAATATAAAAGTCTATGCTTTTATATTCTGGGAATTTCTTAAAGAATTCAAGGACTGCCTTTAGATTATCCTTTGCTGTACTCTTATCATCTGTTGTTGTATTTCCAAAAGAAAATCCTACTCCTGCTGGACTCTCCAAGTAAAACAAGTTAGCCTTTCAAATATACATAATAGCTTACAAAATTTAGCCAAGTGAAAAGATTTTATTTGAAATTATTTGTTCCCAATTCTACTGTGAATGGACCATTTTCCACCATGGCTCCATAAAGAGATGAGCATCCAGGACCTCCATTTAACCACAATACAATTGGAAATGTAGCTTGTAATGGTCCAGCTAAGCTAAAAGCAGGAAAAGCAAAATAATGGAATTGCTTTTTTCCAGCGTCATCGATAGGCAAATACCCAGAATACCTAAAATTAAGTGTTAATCAATACATTTTCCCTGAATATGGAATTTTGAACTTAGCCCATGTAGATCCATCCACTAAGTCTTCAGCTGGGGCTCCTGCTACAAATCCAATAAAATAGAGTAGTGACAAAATCATTAATATGATAAATTATATTAAGTCATCATATTGATATTTATTAATATCTTTATATCTAATTCGAACAAAACAGATATATGTAAATTAATTAAATTGTTTGTTATTTCAACATTAATGTCTATCTCAAGTGAAATCTCAGTCATTTCAACTCAAACAAAAACCATTCTTCCTGTTACTCATTCTACCAGATCTCTCATGAAAAGAGAATAATAATAAAAATAGGAAGTCATTTCGAAAAATTAGCTAGGATAGTAAACATTTAAGAAGAAATTCAAACGTAAAAGACTATTCTCTGGATCAAAATGTACTGTTAGTAACTTAAGGGGTCGAATTACATAGTCTGAAACATTTACTCTAAGTGAAGATCGCTTAATACTCACATCTGTAATAAAATTAGGACCTAAATTCAAAGTGATTTCTTCATACTTTCCATAAAAGTCATTAAGTGCTTTGAAAAATCGTTACTATAAGTATTTGAGATATCGTTGGATTCAGATTATGGGCAAGTATTTTATTTTGCCAATATATAAGGGATTTTGAAAGTTTATTGAAAGAAAACAAATAATTGATAAGACAAGACGATGAAATTGTAGATACTGCAGAGCTATTCCCAGAATTAAAAGATATATTGAAAAATATGATTATAAATATCAAATCTTTAACTTAATCATGAATCTTATTTACTCTAATCAAAACAGATTAATTTTCATATTTATATTTAACAAATATATAAATTGATTCTTGTGAGGAAGTAGCATAAATTATACCAAAGTTTTTAAATTTCGACTAACTGAAAAATACAACTAAAAATAAATTTATTATAAAGGTTTTCATATAATTTTAGAATCAAGATTTCTGTAAATTTCTTTTTTGAGAATCATAATGAATTTTTAAACGACCATTCTTTAATTTATGTTTTAGTTATTTTAATGTTAATAATTTTTTTATGTTGGATTTCAAATCCTATCCTTAAATCAAATTGAATTCAAGATAAAAATGCTTGAGTATTAAGTTAAAAATAATTCATAAATGTACCTCCTATTAATTCAGAATAAAATAATATCATAAACATTTAATTTAACTTTATACAACTTGAGAAATAATTTATATAATGAATATTGCAATCCTTTCTTTTCATTATTTAAATGCTAATGAAATTTTATCATAAGTACAATAATACTGACGATTTTTTGAGATCTATTAAATTTAAATTAAATCAAATATAGATATGATAAAATAACAGCAATAGCTCCAAATTGAGTTTGCTTTTAAGATCTAATAAGAATTCTCTTCAATTAAGAAACTACCTAATCTATTATCAATTTCTATTGTTAATATTATCACTTTTTTATAGTCTTCCAAATTTAACTATTATTTATTGTAATTAGAAATTATTATTGGCCTTTAGAGATTGCTATTGCTACTAAAGGATATTATTTAATTTGGTTAATTAAATTAGAGATGAAGTATTGCTACTAATAATTAGATTTTTCTATGTTTTAAATTTTTATAAATATAAGTAAAATAACACTTCTAATCAAACTTTTACTCATTATATATATTTCAGGTAATTAACTTATAATTTAACATATCTAGGTAATTAAATTATAACTTAATATATCGAGAAAATCCTTAATAATCAATCCAAAATGGTTAAAATATAAAACTAAACTCTTTAATTTGAACAAGAATACATATTCAAGGATCCTTTCAAATCTACAAGCTTCTAAAGTTTATTTATAATACACATATTTAGATTGGTTTTGTTATTACATTATTATTGTTTTTGCTTGAAGCTAAGTCTAATTTTGTAAATTTTGATGTCAGCTGTTTGTATAAAGAAGTTTACCTGAAATTGTTTTTCTAATTTCAAAATTTATATTAATGTCATATTTTATACTAAAATTTACCTTAATCTCCATACCATTTTAGGATCTATAAAGTAAAATTGAGTAATAACATTAAGGCTTATTCAAATTTAATAAATTAAATAAATTCAAAGAGAAGTGATTATGAGAGACAAGAGCATTTTCATGTTTGGATTTCTACTCTTTTTTATGAATTTTTCATGATCGGCAACAGAATCTAGTTGTTCCTGTAGATATTTCTTAAACTTATATTCAAAAATAGATGTCTTATCAATCCTAATCAGGAATTTGATGAATAGAGTTTTGTCTACTCATAATTATTTAATATAATTCATCTGAATGTTTTTTAGCCTCTATTCTCAAGGTGAGATTGAATCATTGAATTTCGTTCATTTATTTTTTGGTCTTAGCTTGGTTCTAGTGGTAATTGATATAATCCAATCCAATCTTAACGCTTATTTGGATCAGGCTGAATACATTAGGTTATGAATGACATCAAATTCTTGGAGTAAAATTAATCAAGCCATTTCAAAGGGTTTTCAAAAGATTAAAACAAGGTGAGACATTATAAGAGTACAATACTATATAATTTTATTATGATTACCCGAAAGCGAATACATCTACTTTGAATGGATTAATTTATGCTGTTTCCAAAAGACTGGCTTCTGAATTAATAAAGGGTTTAGTTTCGGGGGCTAAAAATACTTGAATTTCAGGGTCTTTTGTTTATTAATATTTAATGAAATTGCCCCATCTACCACCAATTAATTCTTAATCATATACTCTATAAAGAAGATATTCCTCATCAAAATATATAGTCTTAGTAGTAATCATTCCATGAGGAATATTGTTATTTTAAAAGAAATGCATAGCTTACATTACTCCTTTAATTAGACACCAAACTTCTGGTTCAGGTATCAAATATCGTTTTGCTTACCTTCTTTCTGTTAATTCATGCAATGTTAATTGACCATATTCAAAAAAAACAAAAATCTAAAATACTTCTGTTTATCCAAATTAGCCGGGTTTCATTGTTTTTTGGCTTTCACTTTCAATAGAATAGAAAATATGTGGTTATTTGATCTTACAACGCTCTTTATATTGCTTAAGTAACTGCTATTATTGGTTAACATCCATCTATTAAACTGGAACAGAACACACCAATTTCGAAACCATATATCTGTTAGGAACGTACATTTGTACTTTGCAAAGGGATGGAATCGAAATAATCGTAATTGTCCACGCTATGGGCAAAAGATGTTGTCTACAAATTTCAATTCCTCGAAGTTATTTAATACAAGTGTCTTTGGATCGCCTCTCTTTGCCATTCAATTTTAATTTAATTTTATAATTGCATATTTAAATTGAAATTACATATAGTAATAATTTCTAGATAATAATAGTTAACTTTGATTTATAAATGTATCATAATCATATAGGATCTTCAAGAAGTTAGTTCTCCTCTGATTCTTAAACTGCAATACTTTACGTTATTTTTAGCATGTCATTACCAATTTCATAACTTCTAATTAATAGGACAATAAATGCAAAAATAGTAGAAATCAATGGATTTACACTTGCCAAACCATAAGCATTTAATCTTCTATCTCCTCTTAGAGTTTCATTAATTTTCCTAACTTTTTTCTCTGTTAAATCATTAACTGTTGCATTTTACAACTTATTCTAAATATCAAAGTCTGTAGCTAATTAATCCCTACTATCAACATCAAATATAAGCATTATTAATCCTAATACTTTTTCTACTAATTTATTTTAATCATATTTTGCAATAAATTTAAATTGTAAATATTCCTTCTCTGTTAATGACTCTAATATCTTTTCTAACTAATATGCTATATTTTTTAATCTCATGTCTATAATTAATAAATCAATTAATTTACTTAAGTCTTTTAATTTCTTTTATTCTGAAATTGGAGGTAATTAAGTTTATTACTATTGTAATTATTGAGATTTCTTTGGTGGTTTGAATCCTGGATTTTCTACATAAAAATGACCTGGCCTATTTTGTAATCTATCTTCTGGTTTGGCAAATTTAGCTTATTGATGAAATTGTGGAACTTCTAATTGAGTTTTGGGCAATTTTGCTTAAACTTTAATAATCTTGCCTTATGCTAAACTCTATTAATGCAATGCTTCTTATTATTTTTATTCCTCTTCCTCTTGTTGAATTACTTTAGTATATAAATTATTTAATAAGTCTTTTGATCTTTCAACAATAATTCTATAGTGAGATGGTTCAAATCTATACAATGGATTATATTATTAAATGGCTGATATAATTAACACATTTTCAACATCTATTCAAATTATGCTAGATTTCATTACTAAATTTTTATAATAAATGCAACAATTTTTCCCCACTTCCTTCCAAAGTTTCATCTTCATGGAAACCTTCTATTATTCTATTTTCTTATTATTCTTATCCTGGTTTATCCTGTGTTACAAAAAATTATTATTGTTCATAAACCCTATATGCATAACTGAATCTGTTATATCTCTTAAATTTTTCATTTGTTTTAATATAATCCATTATAATATTGATCTAATCTTAATGTGCAATAGCTGCACAGAATGATCGAAAATTTCCATATGAGTTTTAGACTTGATTACCAAAAATAATATTCTTGAATAGATTGTCATTAATATTATTTTCTTTTTAATCCATTTTATATAATATATTGAATATAAAAAGAATAAGTAAATATAATTTTTTAAGAAATTATGGTAACTATATTGATTATAATTTTGAGTATCACCATATCGTATACATTTTAATTGTAATGATATTATAATAAAATCATAAGATTTATTATAATTATTGTGAATTGTATTAAAATAAATAAGCTTTAAAAATAGTTTAATAGCAATTACTATTCATATTTAGGTGCATAATAATTTTAAGCTAGAACCAAATCTTAGAAAGATCTTATAAATAAATAAGTGAAACTATTTTTAATATATAGTTAGGTTTTAAGATAGATTTATTTATCATTAATAAAATTTAAAATTATTAGTCAACACAATGTAAACTTAGTTCAGTTTATTTTAATAGTCTATTTATGGGATTATAAATAACTATAAATTTTATTTAATATTTTAATTTCAATATAATATAATTGTCAAAATTATGATTCCCAATTAGGTAGAATAACAATTTGGAAGATCGTTATGATCAAGTTCATCACATGCAACACATAATTTTTGTTCTTCTGAACATTGATAATTGTGAAGTGTGAATATGTTGCAATTAATCTATACTATTTTTGATACATCAGTCCCTTCCATGCATTTATCATATATTGTTTTATTTTACATAATCTTAATTCTATAATGACTGAGAACCATTATAGAAAGAATAATGATTAAATAAAATACTCAATTATTTCAAGTTCCAATATAATATTGTATTTGAATGAAATGAACTATTGATATCAAGAATTAGAATCACTTACAATATAGAAATAATAATATTTTATATATTGTAATTAAGATTTCTAGAGTTAAATGTATTTATGATATTATCTTTTATAATTATTATTTATCTGTATTATATATCACACGTGCACATGACTTTTCATTCTTCAAAATCTCATTATTTAGAAACTTTATTTAATTAAATATAATACTTTGTTTAAAGGTAATACGAGAATCACCAAATTGTCTACCATTTTATTTCAAAATTAAGTACATAAGATTTTCATTTTATAGACTAAGTTATCCTGTAGGCTTTGAGTTGGGTCTTTTTAAATCAATTTCATCAGCTTTACAGTTAGTTTGACTAACAATCCAATTAATGAATTCTAGATTTGTTTTTTTGGAATCTAGATTTTCGAAAGCGATTTTAAATCCATCATCTTCTTATTCAATTTATTCTTATTGATTGTTTTTAGAATAGTTGGAATTATTTGGAAATTATTTTCCATTATTGAATTTAGCTTCTCTGACAAAGATTTAAATTTCATTACTTGTATATTTGCCATCCTAATATAAACAATAATAATTACTTTTTCTTACAATCTAAATTTTCTACCTTCCAAAATTAATAATTTTTAAACTTTATCTGCTCCAGTAACAACTACATATCCTTTAGTTGCTTATTTCTATACTTTTTTACACTCTTCAATTTCACCCTACTTCAAATCACATCTATCCAGAATATAATTAATAATTTGAATGGGTACTGTATTTGATGGTAGATTTTAGATTTCAACAACTATGGAATAAAATTGAAAAATATACCAAACTTTTATTTAGAGTTGTCTGGAACACTGTCAAGGTATTTTTACTTTTTCTTGATTTCTCTTTCAATAGATTTTCCACCCTTATATCCACCAGGTATTCTGTATCCATTCATATCATAGAAGTTATAATCTTAATCAAAATAACCAGAAGGTTCTCCATCTCTATCATAATAATTTAATTCCTTATCCACCCAACCACCATAATCATCAACTATATAAATGTCTGTTGAGCTATCTGATTATGCAATTCTAAATCCTTCTCCCTCAGGACCATCATATTAAATGTATTAATCAAAAAGAGCTGGGTTATGAGATGGTTTGTGTGTCATGAAATAAAAATAAATAATTATTATAATAAATTAGAGTAATTCCAATCAAATCTAATAATACTATTTAATTGAATAGATGAATATTTGTGAAGATCTAGATTTAATGATTGTACATTTTCATCTCATATGCAATTTTCACTGATCATATATTGTTATAAAAAAATAAATAATATTAATGAAGTCTAAATAGGTGATACCTAAGGGAAAACATGCATTTGATTGTAATGGATCTACCTTCATTGTTGATGATAAATATCAATTTATAAAACAGATTGGACATGGAGCTTATGGAGTAGTGTGTTCAGCTTTAAATAAAAAAAGTCAACAATTGGTGGCAATCAAAAAAATATCAGATGCATTTTAAGATCTAATTGATGCTAAAAGAATAGTGCGTGAAATTAAATTATTAAGTAATACACATCAATATAACTGATTAGAATTCTTTGATCATGAAAATATAGTTTCACTACTTGATTTGTAAAGACCAGAACATCCATAAAATTATAAAGACATATACATCATTACTGATCTTATGGAAACAGATTTACATAGAGTTATTTATTCAAAGCAAGAATTATCAGATGAACATATTTAATATTTTCTATATTAAGCTTTGAGAGGATTATTATACATTCATTCAGCTAACATTATACACAGAGATCTCAAACCAAGTAATCTACTTTTAAATAAGAATTGTGATCTAAAAATCTGTGATTTTGGTTTAGCTCGTGGTTATGAAGATGAAAGTGAATTTAAAACTGAGTATTAATCATAAATTTATTTAGATATGTAGTTACTAGATGGTATAGAGCACCAGAAGTCATTTTAAATGCTTCTGAATATAATAAATCAGTAGATATCTATGCATTGGGTTGCATTATGGCAGAATTATTAGGTAGATAACCACTCTTTCCAGGAGAAGATTATCTAGATTAAGTTTAAAGAATCATCTAAGTTTTGGGTACACCTACTAATGAAGATGTTCGTTTCATTGGAAATAAAAATGCACTCACTTACTTGAAAAGTTTACCTAAAAAACCTAAATAACAATGGAAGAATTTGTATCCTCATGCTTAACCATTGGCCTTAGATTTATTAGATAAAATGGTTAGTTTCAATCCAGACAAACGTTTGACAGTTTAAGAGTGTTTGGCACATCCATATTTTGAAGGACTACATAATCCAGAAGAAGAACCTATTTGTGAATGTACATTTGATTGGGGATGGGACAGTTTCAAACCTACAGAAGCTATACTAAAGTAAATGGTATATGAGGAATCATTGTCATTTCATCCACTTAAGTGATTTATTTTTATTATAATAACATGGACTTGTGTTCTCAACTAAAATTAAATGAAATTAATAATATGTCTGATTTTCAAAAGAATCTTATAAAAAATGGACATTTGAATAAAGGAAACCGCATGTATATAATATGGATCTAAAAATTATAATTTTTAATTAAGATTAATAGATCTTAATTAAAGTAAAAAATAAATTTAATCTATTTTATTAAAAACAATTTCTTATATTTTTGAAAATTCTTTATCAAAAAAACATAGAGATATAATATTAGTTAAAATTATGAAACTATTTTAAATAAAAATATATGATTTTGGATACAGTTCTCCAGGTGAAACCATTTAAACCATTAGCGTTGTCTTAACAGAGTCCTATTTAACTAATAAGTTGTTGAATGCCCAAATTCATTGACTTAAACTTACTTTTTGGGATTGTGTTTTCTATATATATAATCAACCTATAATTATAATATTTTCGTAAGAAAGTTAGTTCTTAGGTTGTAAAGTAGAAACAATAGTAGTTTATTTAAGGCATGTTTAAAGAATCATTAATGATAATCTTATTATTTAAATTCTAAAAAGATGTTGTGAATCAATCTTATCAATCGATCGAATATCTTTCACCTTGAATTGAAAAGAGATTCATGATATAATTTAAAAAAAAAGTAAAGGTAAAAGTTCGTCAGAAATCTATCATCTAATTTGAGTATACTAATGAATTTAAATTATTTTTTTATTTGTTAAATTTTATCTGTAAATTATTATATTTTTTTAAAGTAATCTAAGGGATTTGGAAGAGTAATAAATATGATTAATCCATTAATTAAGGAAGCTTCTTCTATTTTTATTTACTTTTTTTTCGAATTCCTTATCCACTCTATTTCTAAGTTTTTTCTTAAAGCAAGTATAGGCATCTTTTTATATTTGTAATTTTCTTCAGAATCTTTAGTTTTACAACTACGTTTTCTATTTAAAGGTTTAAATAGTAAATTTTAGACAACCTTAAAAGCTTTTATCACAGGCAGACCTTAAATGTTGTAACAAAAATAGAGTCTGTATACAAATCATTCCATAAATTGTCTGTTTAATTTCAACAATTAATTGTATGATATTTGGACTCTATTATAAGATGGAACTTAGTTGAATAAGTGGTAGCATTTGCCTTCATTATGACTAGATTAGATTATAGAGGAGATAAGTTGGGTCAAACAAATTTTTGTTGTGTAGTCATAATCTTAGGAAGAATATCAAATTTGTATGACTATTTGTTGTTCATTAATATAATAATCAAGGAATAATGCCATTTGTCAATTTTTAAAAATCATCATAGTATTTTGTATATTTATTATTGGCACTTTGGGTAACTAGTTTATGTACATGTTCCTCAAGTTGTTATTCATTAAGTTCTAATTTGAATCTATCCTTGAAGATTTTCATATCAAATTTCTCTAAACATGGTAATTCATTATCAATTTTCATGGCTTCAAAGATAAATGCAAATTTATCAACATTTTTTCTTAATTCCAAATAACCTAATAAGAGTTTGCTTTTGAATAATTAAAACATGCAACTCTCTTATCCATCAATTAATTCAATATATTCTTTTGTTAATTTGAATGGAGCTGATTCAAATTTAAATCCACCTGGAGCAATCGTTAAGATGAATCCAAAATCAATATGTATTATATGACCTTGATTGTCAATTAGAATATTTCCATTATGTCTATCCTTAATTTAGAATAAATATTATAGTAAACTGTAGGAGGTTAAACTTAATATAAAATTGAGTTAAGCTTCTTCAAAGTTATCTCCAAAGATACTATTATAGATTTCTCTAAGAGTCATGGAAGGCATAGATTTTTTAAGTTAATCCATAGACAAAGTATCATTGCAGAATTCTAAAATTCCTGAATCTACAGATGTGATTATAATATCATATGATTTGACATAGAGTCCAACTTATGTTAAAATCTAAGAATATAATGAAAATATTATTACATCTTCTGAGACTTTAATAATTTACATCATCATTTGTTCTTGTCTTAAATCATCACCTCCTTTAATCAATAAACTTCTTAAACAGTAGGATTGAAATTGTCCATATGGAGAATTAGATTAGATGATTTATCTTTTATCTTCCCATTGTTCACTAAATGGACCATTTTTCAAATCATTTTAGGATGGAGAATGTACTTATTATATTTCTTATGATTGAATATAGTTTTTGGGATCATTTAATTATTTTTAAATCTTTTCAATGATCTCTTTTTTATTTGGATATTCTGAAATATTGAATATAATATAGTAATACCATTAGCAATTTAATCAAGAAATGTAATATTATCTAATTCTTTATCACTATGTTTTAATTTTTCTTCTTATTTAAATAGATCTTTCAAATCTTTTTCATATAATTATTTATTAGTATATGATTAAATTTGATCAATACAACTTCTTCTATGTACAATTAATTCTTTTTTGAGAGGAGGAAATTGTTAATCAAATCTCTTTTTATTTTAATGGAGAATTTATTACCTAGCTAACTAAATAAAAAAACTCATATCAATACCTTATCTTTATTTTCCTATAAGAAATCTTCAAAGACAGTATAATCAAATTGATGCATAACATCAAATTCCAAAAATGCTTAAGAATCTATTGACATTTGCTTTTAAAGAGTGACAAGCTATTATTCACGTTTTTCATATTCATCCATATCAACAGTCTCAACCACTAATTTATATGGTACTCTCTTTTTAGTATTAAATGATTATGCTTCTGTATCAATAATACGAACAACCATTTATGATCTGCCTTTAAAAGGTAAGATAATTCCTTTGCAATATTTGATTCCTGGATTATTACGACGAAAACTTTCCAATGCCCTATTTCCTTTAATTAGATTTCGTCTCAAATATAATTGTCTTTCATTAAAAGGTACATTCTTAAGATGTAATGATAAGACAGTCAAACAAGTCACAAATCTTTAAATGGAATTTACATAATTTGATCTACTCTCTTTTTCTTGAAATTGATTCTCTGATATTTAATTTACCATGGCTTCTTCAATTTTTTAATCAAATACAGCCACAATATTTTCAGCATTTTGTCTTTCTTTATAAGTATATGCTTCATAAGACCATTTGATCTAGTAATGAGAAAATTGAAAATACTATCTCATAAAATGCTATATGTTCTGCACACTTCTTCAATAAATACTCACCAAGTTGGTACCATCTCTTTCTGGTGAATAGATAGCTAACTTAATGAAATCAAATCAATACACCAATCCTGATAAGTATGTACTAGTTTCATCATAATTTAATTAATTTAGTCTATCTAAAAACTCAATCAAAGTTGATTCTTAAACATCTTTACATATGATCTTTCTAAATGATTCATCAATACTTATCTAATTATCTTAATCCATTAATTTATTCTTATATAATTAAATGCTCATATTTCTGATAACTCTTGTTCGATCTCAGTCAGCATCTTCAGCTGGGATGAATGAAGTACATATTTTTTGTTTTAGGACTCCAAAATCACTTATGAAACTTACTATGCTTAATTATTACCATATTACATTGTAGATATGTCTTTCCCAGAATATTTCCAAATATCAATGAAAATAAGTGGATGTGAAACTTGTGATTCTCCTTATATTCAAGGAGGGCCTGACATGATCATAGAACTAAATTACTCTCTTTTTATTGTCAAATGCGATCAAATCTGGGAATTACATGGAATCTGTGGAACTTATTTAGAAGTTCATAAGTAAAATAGCATTAAATAATATCTTTAAGACCATTAAACAAAGAAATCATATATGAGTAATAGATTAAGGGAAAAGGAACATTAAAAACATAAATGCTAACAAAATCATTATAAAGTGGACGTTATGAAATTTGGATTGTTGTTCGTAGTAAAATTGGGTCTGTCATTTAATATGTGAAATCATTTTATATAACTATTGTCAATTAGTGAAATAATTTATTAATCTTATATCTAAAAAAAGAGATTATATCATTTGAATGATGTTTAATATTCTACTGATAGTTGTCATCATAATAATAATAGTAAATCCTTTAATTTAATAATATATTAGACTGTTGGTGATATAACTTAATTTAGAGTCTAAAATATATTAAATTAGATTTAACTAAATATTAAATTGTAAAAGGATAATCAAACACTTATTAAGATATTAAAGTTATATGTAAAAGAAAACAAAATTTATAAATAACATTGAATAGAAGTAAGAATTAATCATAAACTTAAATTCTCTTATTCTTTCACTCATAGTAAAGCATTATAAGTGTCCATTTAAATAAATAAACATAAAAATATATAACTTATCAATAAGTGATATTACATTATGTAAAATATTATAAAATATTCATTTTCAGATTTGTGACTATGGAAACACATCAGGAGGTCTATAAGATCCTGCATTAGGTCTAACTCCTGATTTAGACAGTTCATTTTACTACTTTTTCTTTAATGAATCTAATTCAGCATTGGCAATAACCAACTCTTCTTATGATTGATGATATTCTCTGTTGAGTTCTTAGAATTTGTTCTTCCATATTGAAACATCATTTGTAAGTTTAGTAACTTCCTCATAACTTGTATTATTATTTTAATATTCATATTCAAGATCTTGATACATTTTGTCTAATTCATTATATCTAGATTTCCAATCTTCAATTTCTAGATTCATTTATTGAATTTGATTTTTAAGTCTATTAATTTATTCCTTATCTTCATTATTTGATTAAATTGATGGTTTAAAACTCATTTGATTGGCTTTAAGAGAATCATTTTCTGATTTCATTTATAAAATCTTATTGTCTAATTCAGTAATCTTACTATTCAAATATTTGATTGTCTATTCTTATTATTAGATTTGAGATCTTAGACGATTAGTCTCATCATTCTTTTATCTTAATTCATTCTACAACCTCTCAATTTCAAGTTGTAAATTCTATAATTTACCATCATTTTCAAATTAAGAATTTAATTTAAGAGATTCAATTTCTCTATTTCGATTATCAACCATTTCTTTCAATCTCCTAATTTCAACCTCATATTAAGCAGAATCTCTCAATTATGCTTCAAGTCTTTAGTATTTTAATTTCCATTCTTCTGTTTCAGCTCTTTAACTGTTAATAGAGAACTAAGCTCTATCGATTTCTTGTCTTAATTATGAGAGAGTGGCTTCATATTCCTTGAGTGACAATTGATGTCTACTATCAGCCATTGATAATTCTAGAATACGATATCTTTTAGTAAGTTCTTCATTTTAATCTCTAAGTCTAATAATTTCTGCATTTAACATAGCTTCATTTTCAATCATAATCGCTCTCATCTTATCAATATCTATTTCTGATTATTATCTTGCTTATTTATCAGTTGCCATATATAATTTATGTTTGTATTGATCTAATTCTAAAGACATATCCAACAAACATTTATTTAATCTATCAATTTCTAGATACAATTAATTTATCTATAGTGAAATGATTTAAATTCTCATACCTTCAAAGTATCTTCAACATAAGTGATTTTTTCAGTAGCCCCAATTCCTCTGAGTCTCATTACTTCCGTTTGACATTCTGTTAATGCCTACTCTAGTTATGAGCATTTGGACTTCCAAACACTCTCTATCTCATCTCGAGTAACTACAGTAATAGGGGCTTCTCGATGATACATTTCTCTAACATGTGGATGAGTAACTGTGTGACCTTATGCATTGTCATTTGGCCTATAGGATTGCTTATTAATTAATTAATGCAATACATTGGGTTGTCGTACTGATTATTATGGTTAAGTATAGCCATACGCTTATCCATATTGTTATGAAGCTGGACTATATCTCATTACGTACTGTTAAATAAATAATATAACAGAAATTCATCTGATTATGTTTATATTGACTTAAAATCCAAATCATTTTCAATGTAATACTACCTTTTGAGAGTCTATTTTTTAATTTACTTTTTTCAAACTTATAATAATACCATTTTGTATTTAGAGTCTGATATCTATATAACAATCAAAATATATATTTATATAATTATCAATTTTATCATAAATGAACATACCAATCAAATTGCTGTTCATAAATCACAGGTTTTATTATGTAAGGACCAAAAATATATGAGTTTTCTTCTCATATAACTATGTAAGTAATAATTGTTTATTTATACATTCTTAACTTTCTTTAAAATAAAGATTTTTCACCTAAAAGTTTTCCTTATTATAAAGTCTGACTGAATATCCTTTTGTAATTTAAACTATGTTTATTATAATCTATACACATTATTTCTTTGAGATTAGTATCATTGAAGTGATTCTCCTATGAATGATATTATAAATAGATTATTATATAATTAGAATTTAAAATATTCTCTTCAATTTATGCTAGTATTAAATAAGACTGATAAAGTTTAATTAGCATCTTTTTGAATACCATTAAAATTAACAATTATAAATATGGGATTTATTTGAATTTCACTCATATCTACATTAGATAACAATAGATTTGGAAAAAGAATTATTCTAAACATTAAAGTATTTATTGTCATAGTAAAATGGATAAATTATAATGTTATAATGTTTCTCATATAAGCTCAATCTCAATTGTATTATCCCTATCATTAAATACCAATACACCAGGTAATATTGTTTAACTTTATTAGAACATCAATCCAACTAATGCACAACTCACATTTCCAACTTTGGATTTAGTAGTAGGTATGATTTTAACTTTCAAATAACTATGATGATTTTTAATTGTCATCATCTTTGTAAATGAATTCCTATCCTTACTTGTAGTAATTTATGTAACTTAGATTGTTGATTGATTCAGTTTTTCACTATTTAACAAATAAAAAGTGAAACCATGTAGCAAAGAGAAATCTAATTCAGAATTAGGATAGTTAAAAGTATTCTATTATGTTTCTTTTAATGTTGAACCTAAAATATTAAATTCTTTAATAAATCCAACCCCTTTTTCTGTTTCATACTTACCCACAAACAACATTGAACTATCATTAATAGGAGCAAACTAAGTATTTTCATTTAACAATGGAATTTTTATGTTTTCATCCATAACAATCTAATTACTTTCATTTAACAATTGAATTTGTAATTTTTCATCCATAACAATCTATCTATTTTTATTTACCGATGGAATTTTTTTGTTTTCATCCATAACAATCTAAGCATTTTCATTTAACAATGGAATTTTTATGTTTTCACCCTTAACAACCTAATTACTTTCATTTAAAAATGTAATATTTATCATTGCAATTTGATTACTTTCATTTAACATTTTTATGTTATCAGCCATTACACTCTAATTAGTTTCATTTAACAAGGGAATTTGTATTTTTTCATCCATAGCAATTTATCTATTTTTATTTAAGGTCTGAATTTTTTTGTTTTCACCCTTAACAATCTAATTAATTTCATTTAAAAATGTAATATTTATGTTTTCAACCATTGCAATTTAATTACCTTCATTTAACAAGGGAATTTTTATATTATCATCCATAACAAGCTAAGCATTTTTATTTACCGTTGGAATTTGTATTTTTTCATCCATAACAATCTATCTATTTTTATTTAACATTGGAATTTTTAGGTTTTCATCCATCACAATCTATGTATCATTTTAGTCTTTTACAATTATTGAGGCTTTATCTAGTTTAAATAATAATATTAATTTAATACTTCCAATCATTAAAGATTAGTTTTTAAATTATAATAATCTTGATATTCCCAATAATGTATAACCAGGCATTTGAGAAACATAAAATATGGTTTCATTCTTATTTTTATCAAAAATTTGATCAAAATTTCCTGTATATAATTAATACAACTTATCATATTAAACAACCAAATAAATAAAATTGTTAATTAAAGAGACTTACTTTATAATAAAATGTCCATATTACAAATCAGCAAGTTTAATATAATAATTTTTATTTGTATTATCATAGAGATCTAATTCTATTTTAATTTTAAATCCATGATAAAATAGAATTAATTTACAATTTATTACTCCTATCAAAGTAGGTTATTATTTTTGGCCCAATTTAGAGTAGATTTCAAAGATTTCATTATTTCTCTAATTTAGAAATCTATATTACTTAAACATTTAAATTTTCAATGAATTTCAAGGTCAACTCATTTTTATTATTATCACTAATAAGTAGTTGAGAATTAAATTTTTATTGTAATTCAAATACTTCCTTTTTCTAACTTAATACAGAATAAAAGTAACTTGATTTCTGTGTCTTGATTACTTATTGATCTTTCATTTTATTCACAATTTAATTTTATTCATTCTAAAATTCTTCTACCAAACAAGCTAAATCTATTTTAAGTTAGCCCTATATATGACAGACTGGACATTTTAATTATTTAGATTCATCTTCCTCTAATTCATTTTATATTAGTTAATCCAATTCAAAATAATTAAATTGACAACCCTTTTCTACGTGATAATAAGGAGATATGAGAGATTAAAGTGTTAATTGAGAGTACTTAAGTATAATTCTATAATCCTATTTATTCATTAAGGTAGCAATAAAAAATTAATTATAATCATTATAAAATAAATTTGATTTGAAAAGCATCTTATATTTATATGTCTTTGATGTGATGATTGCAAAATTGAAGGTTATTGAGACTTTGAAAGTCTTGGTTAATGATTCAATAGTTACTTATTTAAATATAAAATTTTAGTTTGTATCTATGCTTTTTGGTCTATTTGTAAAATTGAAAAGGATACTGGAGTAAAATCATAGCAGAAGTTTGAATTTTATTTGCTGCATTATAATGAGATCGATGTTTCACTTCAGGTACCTTTTCAGAAGCAATAGTTTTTGATGACATCCGATCAGATATTATAGCATATCGCATTCTTACTTTGAATCGAATATCTTTATTATAGTTCTTCAATTTCATATTTTGTCTTTATAATTAATTTTGTGTAAAACAGAAAAATATTAATTTGGAATTACACTTTAGATAGAACATATCGATCGTAATTATATTTACAATAGAATATTTATTGGTAAATAAATTGGCAAACAGAATATAGATTTATGTATATACAATATAATTATTTTCATATCAACTTGGTAATTAGTTAAATAAAATTAATTAAGAATTTTATCCTTTATTATGCATCATATTAATTAACTTATTTGATAAATTTAGATGAATGCAAAAGAATTCAGCATCAATGAATATCTTGATCAAATAGATATTTAAATTACTGATCCAACACTTAAATAATAAGTGTATTTTGAGAGTATCAAACACAATTTACACTAAAACAAAAATAATTTACTAACTTCTCCTTTTATCTTAAGAGATGTTGGAAATCGTTTGATTGCATAGATTCATCATAAAACTCATGAACATATAAACTTTTAGAGTCGTGATAATATAAGAATCAACCATAATTTTGAAAGACAAGAAGTTTGATTAAAAACACACTATTTTTTTATTATTTATTTTATATGAATCATAATGATGATTATTTCCCATTGTCTTATAATGATAACAATCATCCTCTCTAGAAATGGCGTTTACATAGTAATTCTATGCACAGCTAACCCCTTATTAAAATTGATTTTGATCATAAACCAAAAATGGTATATCAATTACCAGATGTTTTCATGACAAGTAGATAAAATTAATAAAAAGTAACTTAAAACTTACAATCTAGTAATCCTTTTGTTAAATTCCAAATAAAAGTAGAAAAGCAAGTAAAGTAAGTTTGAACAGTTTAGAGGTTTCACCTAAAATTCCAAAGTTGAATAAAAGTAAAGATTCAAAATACAAAGAACTTTCTGAATTACATAAGAGTTATTGTCAATTTAAGTAATTACTATAATCATAAATAGAAAATCACTTAATTAAGTAAAGAAATAACACTTAATTATTGATAATAATTGTGAAATCAATACAATTAATCCCAACTCATCCTTCTACTTAAATGGAGTCAAATTACCTTACAGTTTGTACGTTATCAATAAGAATCGTTAAATGGCCATTACTAATTTAATGAATCATGCAAATCCCCATGCTAATGAGTAATCATAATAGTAGATCAAAATGATTGACAATTAAATCAAAAAAGTTCGTAATATTGGCCCTTATTTCAGGGATCGAAAATTAGAGTAAATAAAAATTGAAGGAATACAGAAGTCGATCTTATTTGCAAAATGCGTATTACTCTATGTTATGTGTTAACTCTGATTCCAAGAAGAGATTAAAGAAAATTATACATCGATAATTCCCTTAAGAGTCTCGTTTCTAGCAGTTATGAACAAAATTATATTATATATATATTAATATTTGTTAATTATGATTACTACACCTAATCTCATTGACTCTAAATTTTATGATTTATAAAATAGTAGTCATGCATCCAAATCAGATAATGAGGAATTCAAATAAATTTTACTAAGATTATGGATTTAGATCTCAAAATCTTTTAATGAAGACTTTGAAGAAATCTTATAAATGGGTATCAATTCAGATATCCAAGATGTTTTAAATGCTATATTTATTATAGAAGAAGCAAGACTAGAGTAAATTAAAGTATAAAATTGTATTATATAATAAGAGTGATAGATAATAGATTTAACTTCTTGAAGATGAACTTAATGCTATAAAATAATAAAATACTACTAATTGTGGAAATGAAGAACTTAGAGAAGCCTAAAAATAGTATAGAGAATTAAGTGAATTAGTCATTTAATTAAAATTATCAAATGAAGATAAAGATCATTAAATTTTAGAATAAACTAAATTAAACAAGAATTTATAGGTTGAACTTAATCTATTGACATCTAAAATTCATAATTTATCATTAGCTTTGCTTTAGTCTAAAGAAGAGAAGATTTAATATATGGAACAATCATAAAAAGAAATTAAATTATTGATGGAAAAAGAGTTATAATAAAGCAAAATGATTTAAATGTTATAGATATAGAAAATTGAATTAGAGAACATGATTAAAAAAAATAGTCAAAGGAATTCTGTTGAATCATCAAATCAATAGGCTTCTTAAACATTAAAAGAAGATGATTAAGCAAGAATTCTAAGTTGTTCACCAAGTACGATTTCAACATATATTAAGGAACCACTCATATTGATATTTCAAAAATTGTTTTATAAAGTCTCTAAAACAAAAAAACTGAAATGGTTTCAGGATAATCACTTTCATAAATTCCATATAGATTTGGAAAATGATAATCAATTATAATTGTTTAAATAAGGATATTTTCAATCAACTTCTTTTTAAATTGAAATTTTCATCTTTATAAAAAAATTAAGCCAGTATATATTATTTTAACTTAATATTTATATAGAGATTCAAAAAAATTTATTCATTCCAATCTTATATGGTTACAATTATATTTGTTATTTTTATTTATTATCTAAATTAACGACATTTTGTTCTTTTTTTATAGGTTTTCTTTTTTTAGGACCTTTCTTCCCTTTATTATCTTTTCTTTCTTCTTCATCTTCCTCTTCCTATTAATCTTAATCAAATAAACTTGCTTATGTCTAACCATATCTAGGGAAGGTGTCATCTTCTTTTAAAAATGGAACTATTTAACTATTTTCTTATTGATTTGATTATTAAATTTATTTAGAAGGCATTATCTACATACTACTATTTAATTTATTAACTTAATTGAGACTACTTCTGAATGTATCAATTCTAAAATCTTCTTAAAATTTTATAAATATTTAGTTTATATCATTAGCAAAGTCAGAACAATAGAGTGATTCTTATTTAGTTTTACCATCAAAATTCTTTATTATTGCATCACGAATTAAAAAAATAATGGAATCCTAATGTTCTCTTTACTTTTTAACAATTTAAAGTATTCTATTATTATATTAAGATAAGATATTTTCTTTAAACTTTTCAATAGTCTTTGGATATAAATCATTAAATAAATTAGATTTTTCCTTATTTGTTGATGATAAAAAGTTATCTAGTATATTTAAGAAGTCTCCTTATTCAATGATTTTGAAATTTTATTAATACAACTTTTATGATAACTATATTATATCTATAAAATACCATATTTGTAAACTCATTCATCATTGTTTGATTCTGAGAATTAATCTCCACTTTATTTCTTAAGATATTATCAAATTATTGATTAAGTTATTATGCTTATTCTTTACGTTTTTGTATCTAAGCTTATAGATTTGATTTTTTCTCCCAAAATTTAAATATTTAATCTGGATTTGAGACTCTATCCGCAAATTTGGTTTCAATATATCTCATCCTCATTAATTCAAATCCAGAATACTCTACTTTAATTCTTAATAAAGGTTTCTTTTATCTATAAGAGCTAGTTTAATAATAATTAATTAGTTCGTTTTCTACACAATCAAATAATAATTTTTCAGCTAATTCCTAATTGTTAATCTTTGAAGTATCATCAGCCATTTTGATTAATTCACTTAATTCAATATTCTTATAAAGCATAGGTCTATAACTTTGTTCTAATTTAATGCTTTCAAATTTCATTTAATTCTTTGTAAGTGTAAATAACCCTGCTTATTTAATTAGAGATTCATATTCAATGATTGATGTTGCTACAGTACTTCCTGGATAAAACACTTAAAAATGTTCACATGTATCTAAAGTATAAATTCTAAAATAATTTAAATGAAAATTTACGCTTCATGTTCATGACCCCAAATCAATAAATCAATTTTATAATTCTTAAAATATATAGGATCAGTATAGTTCTTTTCATCTTGAAAATGATTTCCTTTATATTTGTTTTAATGAATAATAAGTATATTAAAATTATTTTAATCTAAAGATTCTAAAACTAATTTCCCATCATTAATTATTTTGTGTAATTAATAATCTTTCATATAACCTAAACCATAGAGTGCAATCTTTTAATTATTTTTAACAAGCACAATTGGTTTAATACAAACATAAGATTAATCAGTGATTTTTCCTATATAATTTAAATATTTAGATTCATGAAGTATATCCAAAATGGATACACTTTCATTTCTCTCTGTGACAATATCATCATGATTACCATTTATTATAAAAATTGGTAATTATACATTAAAATTAGAACAACTAAAATTAGGCTAATAATTAAGTGAATTAAGTTCCATTTAAATTCCGCCAAAATTATCTCCAAATACATGTCTTTAAAGAATATCAATACATTTGAGTAAACAATGTTCTGTTGGATGTTTTTCATGAAATAAATCTCTATAATTAAAAAAAAATGTTGATACCCTCCCAAAATAATAAAATCAACATTTTATTATTTAGCAATTTAAAGGACTTCCTCAAAAGCTTCAAAGGCATCTTAATATCTATTAGATTTTGGTCCAACATTTTCATTTGCTCCAAGATGATTATCAGAAGCAACTAAAAACTTAGATATAAATTTGAAAATCAAATACTTTAATGAATTGATTTGTATTAATTTACATATAATAATAAAAATACTTTTAGAATTAATAATAATAATGATAAAATAAATAAGTTCCTTAAATCACAGTATATTATTATTTTTTAAATTAATAAACTTTTTATATTGATCACTATCTTATTTATAAGATGTTAGATTCCTAAATATATATAATATAAGAATAATACCCAAAATTAATAATATTTTCATTTCCTTTATGTTTAGGTTAATCAATAATAAGTTATTATTTGATAAGTTATATTGATTCTTCATTTCTTCTTGTAATTTATTCCAATTATTCTAATTTTTGGAGAGATTGATAACCATACTAAAATCTTGGATGTATAATTTACATCTTATTATTTTTTATTTTCAGTCATGAAATCACAAAGTTGATTTTATATATTTCTATTAAATTAATCCAATTAATCTTATCTCATTTTGATATTATTAATATCTTTTTAAATTTTATTCATTTGTACTTCCATTCTTCTGTAAGATTCTTATTATTCAATACTTAACTTCTTCTTGTCATCAACCTTAAGTAAAGTATTAAATAATGAATTTGATAACTCAATTTTAGATTTCTAATATTGATCAGATTTCTGTTTATGACTATTTAATTCTGCTTTATTTTTATCAGGTGTCAAACTAGAACTATTATTTTTCTTATTTTATTATAATGTGATTTAACTATGTTTCTTTTATAATTCATTTGTGAAACTTAGATGTTTATTTTTATCCTATCTTTCACTATTTAAAGTTTTTTATGTAATTTCTTTTATAGGATGATTACCTTTAATCATATATTAGATTTGTGAAATAAGATTGGAACATGACTCTTGATTTTTAAGATTTTCTTTTTATTCTTGAGAGTGATTATTTTTATTATTCTGATCAATAATTTGATTCTTTTTAACTGATTATAATGATTATTCTGTAGATGATGCTATATCAGTTTACTCAGGGATTTAGAAAAGCATATTACCAAAGCTTTGATTCTTTTACATTATTTTATGTGTATTATTATCTTCAAGTAATCCTGAAATTTTAGAAGATAAAATTTGTTAGAAATCATTATTAGATAATGCTCTTCTATGATTATTTTTTAGCTTATTCATTCAAATTCAAAATAAATAATAATCGATTTATATATATTAGATTAAAATTATGTTTGGATATAAACTCTTCACAATAGTAAGAGAAAAATCTGTTGTAATTGTAGAACAATTAGGAAAATATCATAGAACCTTACAACCTGGTCTAAATTTCCTCATTCCACTCATTGACAGAGCAGCATATACCTAATCTTTAAAAGAAGAAATCTTACCTATTGAAAAATAATAAGTAATAACTAAAGATAATGTTGCTATACACTTAGATGGAATTGCATTCATTCGTATTATTGATCCATTTAAAGCATCTTATTAAGTAAGAAAATTTGTTATTTAAATAGGTAAGTGAACCATAAAATGCAATTAAATTGTTGTGTCAAACCATTCTAAGATCAGAAATTGGTAAATTAAAATTAGATCAACTTCTATAAGAACGTTCTGCATTGAATCGTGCTTTATAAACTGGTCTTAGTAAA